>CAIGRK010348289.1:0-10007 GCA_903798315.1 Fraxinus greggii | reverse complement strand
TAGATTAAGAATTAAGAATTGAATTAAATAGTAATTGGGGGATTTACAATACAAACATCCACATATTAAATAAATACTTTATTTGTTTTCTTAGTTTAGGATTAATATAGAAAATATACAAACCATATGTTTTGATTTCATTGTACTTCGAATTTAATAGTATCTATTGAACTAAAAATTAGACATTATTTCTCGTGAGAACGATACTCTTCACTCACAAATCTTATTACTTGTACAAAGATCCCGTACGCTTGCGGGTTTCACGCGAACAAGTTTTTGGCGCCGTTGCCTAGGAATAATGGATTTAATTTTAGTTTATTAGTTTATATTAAATTTGATTTTTATTTGATTTTTGTTGATTTTGGCTACCCACCCCGATCTCTCTTATTCGATATTCTTTCCGAGTGCCATTCAGTAGTGCATATAAGATTCTGACGCTGGAATGGTATAAAGATTTTTGCAATAAATAATCTCAACATGGACTATGTGGAAGAAGATATAAATTGTGAATTATGCTATGAGGTGCACTACACTGGCTACTGCGTGAATACATGCACTGAACCCTATCAGCTCAACCTCCTGCAGTTTAAACAATATTTAAGATGTCGAAGACTAGCAATTGACACATCTATTGAAGCCTACATGCATGTGGATGAGTGTATCCCTTCCGACACATTGTGGAAATTGGTCCATCCATATTGAACGAGGAGGCATTTGCAAAATACTACACTGATCTTGTCAAGTTGTTGGATAAAAACAAATTGGGTATGGGAGATGGCGTATTCTAGTACAAATTTAGAAGGTGGAGATACAATCCACTCGAAAGGTTTGAAATAAAAGAGTTTACATTGCCCGTAGATTTAAATTGTGAATCGGCATTCAACCCGATGAGATATCAATTATGGAAGACGAGAAAAAGACGATGAAAGATCAATTATGAAGGAACAAAACGAAGAGGAGTAAATTAATGAAGAAGACGTTAACCCACATTNGGATAAAAACAAATTGGGTATGGGAGATGGCGTATTCTAGTACAAATTTAGAAGGTGGAGATACAATCCACTCGAAAGGTTTGAAATAAAAGAGTTTACATTGCCCGTAGATTTAAATTGTGAATCGGCATTCAACCCGATGAGATATCAATTATGGAAGACGAGAAAAAGACGATGAAAGATCAATTATGAAGGAACAAAACGAAGAGGAGTAAATTAATGAAGAAGACGTTAACCCACATTATGTCGACTTCATTGATTGCCATATCATTGAATTTGTAATTAAACCCGAAGAGAAGGAAGAAGTCTACATAGTTGAATTCAAATCGGATGAGATAAGCATATCATATCACATTGGAGAGGCAATGTTAAAATTTGTAGAAGTAATGAAGAGTGGAACAAAGTTAGAAGAGGCAAACTGAGCAAGGCATCAAAAGTTTTCTTCAGAATTCTATAATGTCGAAACAACAAAGTCAAGCTAAGGATTTTAAACAAAGCACTTATTAGGATGCAACCCAATTTTTCTTCCATTTCATTTAGTATGCTTTCTAGTAGTATGATAATTTAGATTAATTTTTTTATTATTCAATTTTAGGAACTTATCATCCATACCACGTTTCCTCTTAGATCTTTTATATATTAGTGGTTTATTAGATATTCCAATTTTTTTAGCCTTAATGCTTTATTTGATCGCATTGTGCAGGAACATGACGTCGTGAAGTATTTAAACCAACATTGGCCAAAGAGCCAATGAGAGCAATGAAAAAGCTAGCCATTGGATTACAAGCCATATGATGGGAGTCTTTTTCTTCCACACCCCTTTATATGCAAATTTAGAATTTAAGACATTGAGGACGCTGTCTAGTTTAAGTTTGGGAGTGGAAAACATGACTTTTCATTTTTTTTGTGTGTTTGTGTCATTCTTATGAATAAGTTGCATGCTTAGATTAATGGAAAATTTGATATATATTGAGCACATAAATTAAGTAAAATATTGTGTAGGAATGAGTTGATTTCATAATTGGATAGGTTGAAATAGTGAACCATAAATGTTAAATGCAAAACTACTAAATTTTACATCCTTAGACAAAATTTATAATAGTTTGGGAGATTTCACTGTTGTAGGAAGACGTTGAGATAAATGGGGATTCTATATGTGAAATTAAAAATCTGTTGTGGATTGTTTAAGGTCAATAGGATTCAGTTGGGTAAAAATCTCAAGTTAGAGATCTTTTACTTGGATAAGTGTTTAATGAGAGACATTGTACTAATCAAGGAATTAAAAAACACACTTTATTTGAAAATTTCTCTTCGTAGCTTTTATGACTCGAGTCATTAAGCCTGTAAGCGTGTTAAAACCCGTTGCCCTAAAGTCAATTGACTTGGAAATTATCGACCTAAGGCTTGTTACATGGGTTATTTAGAAAATTTAAGGGAGATAATATTGCAAATAAAGAAGAAAACGTGTTGAAAACATTGAGAAAAAATATATAAAAAAGCAGGTGAATGAAACAGAAGACGCACTAAATACATTGCTTATGTCCCAAACACTTGTTTAAAAAAATTGACTTTTGATAAGAGATTGTTAGCCTAATTGAGTCCTAGATATTGAAGCAATCAAATTTAATGAAAATCCTTATTTATTGACATATTGACTTGCAATTAGTGAGATTTATCTAAACTAGAGAGGTGAGGATAGTATATAATTCAACCTTAGTTCACACACTTGAAAAGAGCGAAAAAAATAGGTTTAAGGGTGTGTGAATTGAAACAACTCGTTAATTCATAATGCTATGTTTAATTCTTCACACATGCACACACATCGATTTTATCTTAGAGAAATAGAATTTAATTTATGTATTATGATTTTGAAGTTGTGCATAGATCTGATATTATGATTTCAATCTTGAAATAAGAAGCCAGGTTAGCTAGATAAATTTTTTGGTTTACTTGATTGACTAGCCACCAATTAGGTAATTAACATTTTGTATTTGTGCATTTTTTAGGTTTTAGTTTTGTTTGAGGACAAACAAAGAATGAAGTTTGTGGGGGTGTGATAAGTATAGTTCCTACACTTATTCGATGTCCTAAATGACGATATTTTACTTTTTTTTGGATAAAATACTACTTAAATTGTGTTATATTTCATTTTGTAGGTAAAACTCAATGTTTGATGAAGAATTGCAGAAAAAATGCAAAGATAGAGAAAAAGTGCTCAATTGTATCGAATACAAAGTTTGAGGATTGAAATGCAAATACTCAAAAGTTACGTTGAACCTCACGATGAAGATGTGAGAGTCTTAGGCATCAAATGGATTAGGAAAGAAGCCAAATGCATGAAATATAGTCCAAATACTATCACATATCAACTTTCAGCCAAAAAAGTTATGTTTCAAATTTTCAGTCTCAGTTTGAAACCCATTTTTGGCATAGTAAATATTTGAATTGGAAAGATTGTACTTTTGAAATATTTCTAGATCTTTGAGCTATATTTCCAATACACTTTGAATCACCTCAATCGGATATCGAGAAAGAAAGTTATGACAAAACTACTGAGAAATGTTCAGCTGCCGGAAATTAGGAGAGCCGAGCGCCCCAAACCCACAAGGAGTGCGCCCTAGGTTAAACTAGGCACTCGCCTCAAGGCTAAACGGGAAAAAATTCCACTTTCCTTCTTTCGTTTTGGTAAAAATTCAATGCAATCTTTTTGACATCCTTTAAATACTAAACTCGAACAGAACATGAGGAGACCTCCATTGAACCTAAATTTCATCATATTCTACATATTTATGAGATGACGAACAAGTCTATACATCAATTCAAGGCAAATCATACAAGAATTTTGAAGATTCGTAGCCCGGTTTGAAGATTCGAGTCAAGAACGTGGATTTTTCCTACTTATTCCATCCTTTTTATTTCCAGGTTATGTGTTTCCAATTATTCTTTTGTAATTTAATTATAAGAATTTTAGGCTGAGTTTTTCATTAAATTAGATGAATGATGAACCATATTGTCTGTTTATTTTAATTCAAAATAATTAGTTTAGTATTTCTTGATTTTTCTTGATTGGTTTTACATTTCCATTGAACTATTTGATTGATTAATTACCAATTAGATAGTACGTTACTTTTTGTAGTGTATGAATACTCATAATAAGTTTAGAACGTGGCAAAATCAACACATGGACAATAGGTCTTAAGAATAATATCTATGGCATGTGTAATCATGTGTGATAAATCATGCGATTCAATGCATGTTTTTCATATGAATTCGGACTAGGAATATGATCAGGTCATGTTAAAAATAGGTTTAATATATCTTAGAAAAGAATATTGAATAACAGTGGATTACCGATTGTATTGAATGCATGAATTTACTAGATTAAGAATTAAGAATTGAATTAATTAGCAATGGGAGGATTCACAATTCCAATACAAACATTCATATATTAAATAAATACTCTATTTGTTTTCTTAGTTTAGAATTAGTATAGAAAATATACAAACCATATGTTTTGATTTCATTATACTTCGAATTTAATAGTATCTATTGAACTAAAAATTAGACATTATTTCTCGTGAGAACAATACTCTTAACTCACAAATTTTATTACTTATATAACAACCCCATATTCTTGTGGGTTTCACGCGAACCGATAATTATATGGATGCTATAGTGACTGGCTCGACTCGAAAAATTACTTGGGTAATTGGAAGCAGATTAGTTCATTAAAATTGCTCATGGCCCAATTCACTTTTAGATGGCCCATGAGAGTTGGCCCAATTGTTATTAGGTCTGGTGGGTATATGTGTTAGCCCATTTATATAGTTTTGTCTATGGCCCATGTATATCCATCTTTCTCCAATTGTATGTAGTTTGTGTGTGTGTGTGTGTGCGCGCGCGCCCGTGCAATAGAGTGAAAAGAGAAAGGGGAAGCCATCTTGGGTAAGTTTGAGATCAACCATTGATTCCTTCATCTTCTTCCTTCATTCGTTATATTGTTACCACCATCTATCTTAATCTTTTATGGGTCTGGGTTGAGGAAACCGGGAGTAAGTATGTTGGTTTTACATAGAGAGGAAATGTGAGATAAAGCCGTCTTTGGTTCTTTTGAGTTTCCTCTATTCTCTTCATTTGTGAATACAATTCAATCACCATTGTTGGATCCTTTTAGGGTCAAATAAAGAGGCAACCAAAGTGAAGGTGTTGTGGGTTTTGTTTCATTTGACTAAGCTCAAATTTCACACATGATCGAAGCATTTTCGCTTCAAATGATATCAAAGCGTATGGTGGTGAGAAATCTGTGAAAATTGGGTGTAGAAACCATGCAAAAATTGGGCAAAATTCAAATAGAAAACATGAAGAGAAGTTGCTCGATTTTTTCTCAATCTGATTGGAACTATTTCTATGTTTTCCAGCCAAACCAGTAGTCGGTTAGAGAAACATACACCATAGGGTGATTAGCAGCGGAGGTGTACCATGCGGTGCGGTGCATGACACCTATACGTAGACGTCGACGAGGTGCATACCGACACATGGGGAGGATTTTGAAGAGACTCTTCAGAGATAGAATGTTCCTAGTAGCACGGTGGACCCTGCAATGGTGTCCATTTTTTGTTTCAAGCGATAAGGTAAAATCTGGATGATTTTGTCCTTGAACATTCGGGTACCTGGTGTCGTTTTGTGTTGTCACAGTTGTTGAAAGCTTTAGGATGAATAGTGGTGGCCCTAAAGTAGTGAATTCACATCTCTCCTTTTATTATTATAGTTATGACTATCGTGTGGAGTGATATTAGGTTTGAGGTTGCCGTGTGGGATAACCATTGCCCATTGCTAGATCTAGAAATTATTTATTAATTATTTGCCTTAAATTCGTTGTTAGTTTGTTGCCAAATTTTGTATTCATTATTAGAATTACATGTGACCTTAGGAAAGTTTGTTCGACTATTTTGTGTGAATTTTCTCTATACTTTGCTTGTGGTCACTTTTTGGTTCATTTTGTGTCTTTGTGTATTTTTGATAAAATAAAAGCACTTTTTGAGTTGGGTTTTTCTAATGGCAAAAAGGTAATTTTTCAATTTGACAAAACACAAAGATTTCATAAAACTATTAATGGCAAATGTAAGTTTAAGGCAAGAGTAAAGGTAAGTGTTGATTTAACTATGGTAAATTTAGACATGTTGTATGAGACTGACATGAGAAGAATAATAGGAGGAAAGAAAATGTGAGAGGTAAGGCGAATGTTGCCATTGGTTCTAGTTATGACATGAGAGAGGTTTATTAATAGTAAACCTAGTTACAACATATGTATCTATGTGTAATACTTTCTGCATGTGTGATTGCTTAATTATGTTACATTGTTATACGTTACACTTTCAATTGTTTGATGCGTGTATTTACAAGAATTGATAGTGATCTAATTACTCTGTGTAATGTGTTCACATGCATAGTAGGTTTGGGATGTATTAGCAATAAGTTTGTCTATTGGTAATTTGGAATATGGATAACTGATGGTGAATTGGTAAAATGTACGGGGGATGTGGAGAATGACATGTGAATCACGATAGATAATGTGAATAAATGTTGGAATCCTCTATTTGTGAGAATTCTAGTCAGGTGGAGTGTGAGAGTGACACTCCTACCACTTCTATTAAGTGGAGACTCATTATCCACTTAGGTTGAGAGAGGTGAGGTAATGATAGAAAAACATCCCATGAACTTAGAATCTATAATGGTTTACTAGTTAGACATGAGTAGTGAATAGTCTAATGAGCAAGGTAAACAATGAGATAAGATATGTTCTCAAGGTACGGGCTACATGGAATGGGATAGGATAATTGTGGAGGGATCTTTACATGGGCTGATTTATGCATTGATTGAATATGTTGACCATTTTAATTGATTAACTGGGTTTTAGTCTCATGTTCTTTGCTAGTTGAACATAGCTAAAAAGATTTGTGTATTATCTTATGTTATATCTTCATCGCATATTTTATATTCTCTTGATTTATTAATATGATTACATGTTTCTACTTTATTGTTCTTGACCTTAGCTCTGGGTGAGTACATGGAGCAGGTGTAGTACATGTTTGGGGTTCGAGACATGAAGTAAGGTTTATAATTCCAATTTTATTTCGTTACATTGATTATGTAAGTATAAGCTTTGTGTTGAATGCTTGCAGATTGATTGGGTATCAAAAAGATTTGTTGGATTTTGATACCCAATATATCCGCTCGATAATGTTAAAATATTGTTAGGATAATTATATCGTCACCATAGTGATGGCTCGACTCAAAAACAAATTGGATCATCGGAAGCAGCTTAATTAATTAAAGTTGCTCATGACCCAATTCACTTTTGGATGGTCCATGAGAGTTAGCCCAATTGTTATTAGGTTTGGTGGTAATATGTGGTAGCCCATTTATATTGGTTTTGTTTTTGGCCCAATTACTCACCTTTTGCCCAATTGGAGGTGACCTAATTTCCTTGGCTATATATCAATCTTTCTCCAACCCTGTGTACTGGTTTGTGTGAGCAATAGAGTAAAAGAGTGAGTGGCATCCGTCTTGGATGGGTTTGAGATCAACTAGTGCTTCCTTTATTTTTTTTCCTCCCTCTGTGATATTGCTACCATCATCCATCCTAATCCTTTATGGGTTTAGGTTAAGAAAATCGTGAGTGAGTGTGTTGGTTTGGCGAGAGAAAACTTGAGATATATCCATCTTTGGTTATCTTGAATTTCGTCTCTATTCTCTTCCTTTGTGGGTGCAAATCAATCACCCCTGTTGGATCTTTTGAAGGTCGGATAAAGAGGCCATGAGTAATAAAAAGATACATATATCATTATTATGGATAGACCAACATTTGTGGCATTTTTCACTTATGAATTGAATAATTAATCTCACAAACTAAAATATAGCGACATTTAAATAGTTTTGTGGATGTATTGTTAAAAGAACAAACATTCGATACAAGCAACACCTATTCCACATGGATAACTATATGAATATTAGTGGTTAATCTTTAATTTTTGGTAGTAGAATTGGTCATTCGACTTGATATCATTATATTGACTTTTATGAGGTCATTCATACTTTGGTGATGTAGGATATATTCTACCAAGAGTCGCTAATCCGATATTATTTGGGTATGTCAAAAATCATATGATGGTTGTAAATGATTAATAGAGGATTCACCATTCTTAGATAGTAAAAGATTATGGTCTATGTTTGATTTGGTTAAATTGGTAACAAAATCCTTGGCCAAGGTAAGAACGTAAGTCGAAATTTTTTTTTTGACTATTATTGACTTAAGTGTGGAAAGAAAGATATGATTGATAATCGAGATTGACACACTTCCATATCTTATAATTGATTGAATCATATTCACGAATGGATTATAGTTTTACGAAAAGCAAACAAGTTTGATTTTGTCATACAACGTGATATTTTTCATCACATATTGTCATCATATATTGCTAGATGTCAATCTGGACGATGAATGTGAATTAATTTATCTAGATAATTTAACAATTAATTAAAAAGTGAGTTTTAATTTATTTTATTTTAATTAGATCAAAATAATAATTCACATCGTCAGACATCGTGATCGAGAACATAATAGGTCACACGTATAAGGGAGAACTAGAAGAATGAAATCATGAATTAATTAATTAACAAGGGTTGGATATTTGTAGAATTAATTAATTGAATTGTTTTTAATGGGTTTAAGTCAATTGATTGGATTAATTAACTTATGATCCAAGTTTAATTAATTAGATTAATTAAATATTGGACACATTTATATTTAGTAGATAGGTCATGCCCCCTTAAACATCTATAAAAAAAACAATTAGGGTTCAAGTTTTTCATAAGTTGCCCCAATAGTAGTTGATATTGAAATTACAACTTAATAAGTCTAACAATTATCATAATTTTGTTTGCACAAGAAAGAGAAACACTAATCTCTCATTTTTGTTCTCCATGTTGATTACTATTGAAGGCTAAACAATTAGACAGTTGTAGTGTGAAAAGATCGTGATTCACAAAAGCGTGATAAGATCTTAATTGTTCATGATAAAGATTTTCAAATGAGTTTGAAGAATTTGCTAAATGTATAATTCTAATCACGATTTCTATCTAAACACAAAGATGATACTTGAAGGGAATTGAAATTAATTTTAAATTCCGGTGCACATGTATGAGTGAATTCCCAACAATGGTATTAGAGTTGACTTTATGTTTATTAGAAGTTTGTTTTTGAATTTTGGAACAATCAGTGGTTGATTGTTATATTTCTTGTTTCTAGCCTTTTAAGAAAAATTGATTTCCAGCGTTATTGCACTAAAAAGTAGCGACAACTGGCCTTAATGTGCGTTGAAATAGAGCTCGCTGTACGCTTTCGAAAATTGTAGCAACACTGTTTCCATCCCAATTGGTGCACCACCACTGCGACACAATGTCGTTATATCATCAGCTGTAGAGCCGATAGTATTCGACACCACAAAGGAGAAATGTTAAGGTTTGGGGTTTCATTTGACATGGGGGCCTCTAATGCAATTTATGAAATTGTTGGTCCTTGCTTGGAATTTTTAATCAGGGGTCAAGTTGCAATTTTAAAGACAATGGCATGTTCTACAATTTAATTGATTAATTTGATTACTTAATTGTTTCAATCCACTTGTCAAAATTAGTTTCGATGACCTTAACTGCTAAAAATTTAAAATATATTTGAATATAAAATTAGATATTAGTATAGGAATGCATTTCTATGATGAATGTATATTTAGTGGATGACTATAGCGCGACCATATAGATGTGTTTAACGATTAGTTTTAATTCTTGTTGTTTTGGGCCTGTGAGCTCTTTATTAATTTTGGACTCGTGAGTTCGTTATTATTATGGGTCTATGTGCCCAATTCCTTAAGGTTTGCGTGCCAATAGTATATTATACATGTTACAATTGGACTAATTGAAAATGCAAGAATAGGCAGAGACCATAGAGATGGAGCATTG
>CAIGRK010348183.1:0-11898 GCA_903798315.1 Fraxinus greggii | reverse complement strand
AAATCCCTATCAATTTCCAAAAATCCTCAAATCAGAAAACACAAACACAATTAGCAAGTTCACAATTGCCTTCTCAATAAATGGTCTCAGGTAAAGTTCTCAATCACATTTCACAGTTACACAAATTAGAAATCCCTATCAGTTTCATAAAAATCCCTAAATCCCTAATTAGAAATCCCTATCAATTTCCAAAATCCCTAAATCAGAAAACACAAACATAATTAGCAAGTTCACAATTGCCTTCTCAATAAATGGTCTTAGGTAAGGTTCTCAATCACAATTCATAGTCACGCAAATTAGAAATCCTATCAGCTTCATCAAAATCCCTAAATCTCTAAAAGCCCTAATTAGAAATCCCTTTCAATTTTCANAAAATCCCTAAATCCCTAATTAGAAATCCCTATCAATTTCCAAAATCCCTAAATCAGAAAACACAAACATAATTATCAATTTCACAATTGCCTTCTCAATAAATGGTCTTAGGTAAGGTTCTCAATCACAATTCATAGTCACGCAAATTAGAAATCCTATCAGCTTCATCAAAATCCCTAAATCTCTAAAAGCCCTAATTAGAAATCCCTTTCAATTTTCAAAAATCCCTAAACCCCTAATTCAGAAAACACAGACACGGTCACACAGTCCTTAAGAGTTAAATCCATTACTTTCGTAATTTCATTGTGAGAGGAAAATCGAAACTTACCTCATCACAGGAGCAGGGCAACGAGAGTTGGAACAGGCGGAGCTCGGAAGCAAAACGTGTGTGGTGTGGGAGAGTTGAGACCGACGTCACTGTTGTGGGTCTGGGACTGCAGGCGGGAGACGAGAGAGAGGAGAGGAGAAATGAGGAATGAAGCTTAGATTAAATGGTGGACTGGTGGTGTCGCCTTGCAAGGGAGAGTAGGAGATGGGACTCACGGGAGAGAATAGAGAGGCTGGAGAGTGGAGAGACGGGACTCAGGCGAGCTAGAGAGTGGAGAGAATGAAGAAATGAGAGAGGAGTCGGAGACGGGACTCACGGGACTTGGGAGAGAATAGAGAGACGGGAGAGTGGAGAGAATGAAGAAATGAGAGAGGTTTCAGATTTTTTTTTCTTTTTATATTTAAAAAAACCTTTAAAATCTAGGGGGATAGGCCACCCCTGGGTCCGCCCATGCTTGCACACGTGTTATTGTCTCCGGTGACTAGCCTGAGAGTCAAGGTACTATAGCCCTGCCTGCAGAGGAAATTTATGTAATCTGTTTCAGATTCATCGAAGACTATGCCAGGGTCCAATGCAACTGCAGGGATGATGTAACCTGAGCCATAGGCGAATTCTGGATCTTCATGTCTCCCAGGCCTGGGTGCAATGCAGCTGCACGGTTGATGTAACTTGAGCCATAGGTGAATGTCTGCCTAGGATCCATTATGTTATCTAACTGCGAAGAAAGAATATTATTAAAACAAAGAATATAGAAATATGTTATGCGATTAGTGGTATTATAGAGTAACTTAGGTGGCCCCGAAGGGTGGCACCTATTGTCATAAGTGCAGACTTAATAGCAGCAGGAGACCAAGTTGGTGAGCAGCTTTTAACAGAAGCAGCTGCGGTAGTACTAGCATGGGAACAAGACATGGATGTGCCGAAAATTATGTTAAAAGCATCATCGTCGTGCATTGAAGGTGGCACCAAAGGGGACCATCTGACAAGAATGTCTACATAAGGAGCGATAATATTCTCCAGGTGATCATCAATGAAATAGAACAATTAGACAGAAATAGCCAAAGGCAGTACCCAACTACTCGATGATCAGAAAATATTGATCACCTTGAGAAAGTCTGGGATGATGTGGCTCAGTCCTCTCGAAGAAAATGACACAACAAGCGGAGCCATGGCATCTTTCCAGGTGTCACTGAACAAAATAGTAGCCATTGGATTGCTGCATATGTCGATGTAAGTATTTATACTATTGTTCCAACAAATAATAACCAATAGAGTTAGTTACTTTGAGGTTCTTATGTAATCCAAAATATTTTTACCATCTTCAAGATTGATTAATGTTGCTGGTAAAGGGTAGGTGAAGGCGTAATCGGGAACCATACATCAGCCATAATAGTGTCGATACCATTAGCTAGAAGAATGAAAAAAACCATCGGTAAAAGCTTCGTAGAAAACTAATTTTCCCGATATTTTATCAACATTCATGGTACAATCCCCACAAACTCCTACAAATTCAGCACTGGAGCCAATAGTATGGTATAGGACAGATCCTCCCCAGATTAGAGGATACAAAGTCCCGTTGAGGTCGAAGCTATTAATGGCGATTCCTGTGTAGATTTGTCGGTTGCCAAGTTCCATATTTACTACAAATTTTCTGTCGATGGTACTACTACAACTGTTAACATCCAAGGGATATAATTAGCAACTGAATCAGGATCAGGACCATCATTCCCAGCTGAATTCGAAGTTAAAATTCCATTCTTCATAGCACAGAAAGATCCAATGGCAATAGTGTGGACCCCAAAAATTGTACCAGCGATGTGGCCAACAGATAACAAAGATTTCCACGTCCTAGTGAGTTTAATCCCAATTCAAGTTGAACCAATCGATGATTTGAGTGGACAAACCAACAAGAAAATAATTCTTAGCGTAGGGACACTTGTTATGCGAACTTCTATTTAATAAAAGGGGGTCAGTTTATATGTAAATGGTGTGTGGTAGGAAGAGAGGATTCAAGAGTCTAAACTTGTATTAGTCTTGAATGGCCCTAGGTGTGGGTTTTTATACTCAAGTAAGGTGAATGAGGCCCGTTGGATGATGGGGCACGTGTCTTCGCTGGATTAATTGGGTCTTATGGTGAATGTCAATCAGTCAATCAAGCCATTAAAGGCTAAGATCTTCGTATCTCAGCTTTACTCGTTGCGAGTTGGACGTGATCATTTTAGGTATGTAGGAACGACGACGACAATGAGTTGCAGTGAGTTGTCTTGCCAATCATTTCACCGCAAGATCTATTGAGGATCTTGCCATTCCCCCGTCCATACCAGTTCGCACTGGAACCTTTGCCGCAAAGGGGATCGATTCGATCTATTCTCAATGAAAGGGGTCCTTCTCCCATATGAGACAGGGTTGCCCTCGTGGCCCTGTAAAGTGTAGGACCTTCCGTTCGCTTGCCACATGGCCCAATCCTAGACGATTATTTATGCAAGCAACAAATAGGATCTTCAAAATAATCCTTTAGCTAGTCAGATCCCAAGGAAACTAATAGAATATCAACTCCATTGTAAAAAGCTTTTAAGAACTGCACTATTGCATCCAGATTCACATCAGACTTTATACGTGGCAATCAGTGAATTGGGGAATCCACCTCATGCAACACCCTAGGCCAGGCCATAAAAGCTCGCATCTGGCACGTCCTGCAGCAGTCGAGGCTGTATATGTACCATGTACTATGGTGTCCCTTGGAGATAGGATATCATTTTCACGGTAAGAGTTGTCTCTATTGTAGTAACGCGCACCAATGAGCTTACTGTTGCAATCATATCAAGATTCGATTAGTCAATACGTGAAAGATATAATATATAAAACATAAATTCATATCACTACTACATTTTGTTTATCGTTCATCAAATATGTATTCTCGAGCAAAAACATAGTTTGGGAAATAAGAAAATCCTTACTTGTTGCACGTGAAATTTTGCATTAGGCACCGGCCTTTCCATCTAGCTAGTGGAGGACCACAACCTGTGTAATTGAAACTAGGATGCTCTGGCCAAACTCCTACAAATTGAGACAGAAATGTCTAGAATTGCAAAGAGATACCATATTTATAGGATTACAAGTAACTATAAAAGAAAAAACTCCACACAATAATATGACAAGCACGAAAATCATAAATCTTAAACGTGAATTCATTAGCTATAACAGTGCCTAGGAACCCGAAAATGACCTCTCCTTCTTGACCAGCTCGAAGCTTTCCTTGACTGAACCCAAGAAGTCTCGGGATCTTGTGGTATGAAGCTTTAGTACGCGATTTGGGGGTGTCACAGAAATCCATTCTTCCATTTCTGGTGCCATATACATGTTCATTATTCATTATAGTTTTAGCCAAAAAAAATTTATGTAAAGCTAATTTTATATTTGTCGCTTGTTGAGGTATTCCACCTGAAATACTTGCAGCTTCTTCTTTGGTAGGCTTGGCTGCAAATCCATTGAAACTTCTTCCATAGCTGTAAACTAATGATTCTTTCACCGGTGAAGGGCTGCAATAAAAATTTTAAAGTGTACAGAACCACCAAAAGAAGGAGCATATGCACAACATTATTGAAACATGGGGTTGGCCTATTAGTAAGGGTTACTTCGAAGTAAAGGCCCAAATGAATACAACTTGGTTGGATTAAAAAGCCTTTTAAAAAATGGTTGCATCTCCCTACATCTATTGATATCAGAGCTAAAGTCCTGTGTTCGATTTTCCAAGGAGCTAGAAAATGATGTAGAGCATTATTGAACATGGAGGCAAGCCTATTTTCATAGAGGACACTTCGAAGTAAAAGCCCTGGTAAATAGTGCTCGAGGTGGATACCCGAGCCTATATGTGGGGATATAGGGCTAGATTGTACCTCTTCTATTTGGAAAAGTGGTTGCATCTCTCCACGCAATAGCATTAGCAAATGTTTCAATTAGCAGATGGCCACTATATCTTCAGGCATTTTTCTGGATCACTATGGCCAACTTCGCTCTCTATTTGACGAAATGGTCTAATATTGAGACAGACTTATATTGTGATGCTTACGAGTAGGAGACTAATAATTTTGCCACTTCAATTCATAAAAATGCTAAACCAAATGCTTATGTATATCATGCATACTTATTTCTTAATTAGTCCATTACAAAATTCCACCACTCAATTATTCAAATTTTTAGCTTATTGTACATTCACAAGAGGTTCATAAGCATTAAGATCTAGCAAACCTTTTGAGGACGCGATGCAACATGAAATGATGTGTGGATTCAACCAATACATCTCCTTTAGGCAGATCTCCCATGTAGACGATATGAAGTAATACAGAAAATGCACTTCTTACATAGAGTGATAAAGATTATATATTTTGAATAAACAAAACATCTCTAAAAGCTTAAAATTTTACAAAAGGCGATTCAATACAACAGCAAGATTTAGTAATATTTTCAGATACCTTCCTTTCTTGGCAGTGGCAGATCAGCACAAGGGGTGATATCAATAAAGGGAAAAGAAGGGAAAAAAAACCCGAGCTTTCACCATTACAACAAAAAAGCTCTTTTTAAGTGTGAGTTGATATCTCAGTAGCTGAATCTTCAAGTATATATAAGGAAGCATCAAAAATTATTTTCCGAGCGTTCTATAATGGAATAGCTAGCAGAATCAGCATTCAACAGAGCTTATATATATTAGGATTAAACTACTTGTACATACAAATTGTACATCTTGATTTTGTATCAAAAATCTGGCAGTTGGTTGGAAAAATGTATTGTCAAAATCAATGTATCAAAATCTGTCAAATTACATGGATGTAAACTAATTTGTCAACATTTATGTACATGTAGCATGGTACTACATATTATTTATGGTGATAATGTCAATATAAAGAGATTTTTTGAATCATTTAGCTAGTTTTAAAATTGTCAAGGATATTTTATTGTTGCTTTGTATCCAACATTTGTTTTGTTGTGCCTTCTTAATAGATGCAGAGGAGATTTCAGCTTCCAACTACGTTGTTGTCTCAAATTCATTGCTATTTTTGTGATTAGCTAGGTTGGAAGGTAGTGATTTATCTCGTCGAAATAAAAGGTCTCTATGAAAACCACATAGATTGATCTAGGTTCTTTGAATTTAGAATAATAGTATTCATAACCAGTATCTACAATAGTCATCGTATGTGACAACTTTTTATTTGAAGCTTTTTTGAGGCAATCGAATTACGGGAAACTAATACCTCAAATAACAAATTGTTACATAGAATGGCTACTGCAATTGCTGATTATGAGCATTAGTGAAGTCATTCGAGAATGTTGGGACGAAAACATGAAATAAGCATATGACCGTTGATTATCACGATATTCCAGCTTTGTATACCAAACATGCAGATTAGTTCAATTTTATTCGCTTAGTTGTTATTTCAACTCCGTCTTCTAAGAATTCAATTGTATTTATAATTATATAAAACTTGGAATTTTTTCCAATTTTCAATGTTCTTCCAGTATTCTTCGGAATAAACAGATTTAGGTTAAGGTATTGTTTGATTCTTGATGATTGCCCAACATCATAATTGCACCAAGCAACATGGCCCCAACGGTTCTCAGGCGAGGCAAGGTGAGCCTGGGGAAGGCCCTTTCCCCGTTTACTATCCCATTTAATTTATTTTTTTAAGTTTTTGATAATTTATTTTATTGCCCTATTCATTATATTGAGACAAATAAGTTTACTCATCTTCGCCACAAACCCCCCGAGACAAAATTTCCCGCCCCGTCCTCGACCCGAATGCTCGATTAAGTAGGTAATCCCCACCCCGTTCAGGGCGGAGCCCTGTGGGTATCGAGTTTGTCGAATTTTTTTGTCATCTCTGGAACGGGGATGTGCATTTACAAGTCTCCCCACATATACACATCAAAAAGTCACATAGCTCAATTGATTAACGCTGTTTGAAGCTTAAACACACAAAATCTTCATTTCAATGAGAACAAACGAATATTGGAACAGAAAGAAAAGAACGTTAAAACGGAAAAAGAAACTAGATATTCTTATCTATCAATACACATGAACTTATTCTACTACACGCTAGAAACATGAGCCAATATCATGGCATCACACTGTGTTCCGTCACAATCTATCTTCAGTGACCATTGGCGAGTGAGCCATTCTCGAAAGACTTCTTGGAATAGAATCTTCGGTACATGTAATCCACGTGAGTAAGGAAGTATGTGCCCGACGCTAAAAGACTAGTGTCCTTGTTCGTCACGAAGTCTTTGGCTCCATACCTATGCTCCATTACCTGCATGATCTCGACGAATTTTTCTGGAGGAAACTGCGTAGAAGAATGTTTATCATAAGTTGTGCTAAGAAACAACAATTTTGGAGTCTACTATATGAATCCTCCGTTTAGTTCATTGCTAGATCCACAAACTAGATTTTTGCAATTACACCATGCAATGTTAGTTTTGGTCTACCCTCTCTTTTCTTACGCATTAGAACAGCTTTATGACTACATAAAACATGCTCCAACTACTAAGTCGTCCTAAATTCATTCAAATTGGCATCACTTTTCCTGGTCGTGTGTATTCTCAATAACAATTTTGATCAATTCACAGAGCATGTTTGGCAAAAGCTTAAATTATAATTTAAGCTGGTCAAACATATTTTTTATCCACACATTTTGTAGGATGCAACTTACTACCCATTTATTATTCACATATCCATATGACTCGGTGCTTATCTTAAACTACTACGAAACAAGCACAAATTTGAACTAAAATAAGCATACCTCATGTCTCGATTTCAACTTCTCTGAAACATTCATGATGGTTGCAATGTTGGATAGGCTAAAAGGATGTTGACCCTCATTAAGACGGACTGAAAACATAGTGGCACTCAAACCACTACCGTAGGAGAAAAAGATTGCCCTCTGCCCAGCCTAAAGAAAGGAGAAAGGGGAAAACAATACAATTAGGTATGTTTACTAAGTGCAAACGGTCACTAGTAGATGAGAAAACATGTGGTTAATAACTTTACCAGTGTGCTATTTTTATTGTGAAGCAGAGATGCAAATGCAGCATAGATTGATGCGGTGTACATGTTGCCGACTTGCTTTGGAATTAAAGTGGATGGCTGCACCTTTGCATCATAAAAGGGCCTTGCAACTTGCTGAGATGCCTGTAGATTCGATAAATCAGCTCAGAGATGTTCGTATATTAGCATGTTGCACTTGCGGATATAAAATCTCGAGAAAATTACACAGTGTCCACTTTTCCACATAATAACCAACCAACTACCAAAGAATTCGAGTAAGGAAGAAAAGTGCACGTTAGAGTGATACAAACCTTTTCAAGATCACGACTCTGGTAACTTTGATTGCTAGTTAAAGACAAAAATGGTGCTAGCTTTTCTTTAGAGGCCTCATCCATGTAGCTGCAAATACACACAGAAATGAATACATAGTGGACCTTAAAAAAAATATTAGTGCTTCTCGAATAATGAAGAAAATATCCACCTGGCATTTTTTACGAAATCATTGAACACCAATCGAGCAAAGCTTTTCTGCACAAGCTGCAGTTATGAGGTAATATGTTAAACACAAACTTCTTCGTAATTGATCAATCTTATAATAAGAAAAAATATTTGCAAATGGCACTTTTATTAAATTTCTACCATCACTTACTAATTACCTTGTTATATGGAGAATGAAAGACAAAGTATTCAGCATCAGCAACTGAAAATGGTTTGCCCTCCAACTTCTCATACCTATAGAAGCAAAATGTTTAAGCATTTGGAACATAGAATTACAAGAAGGTTTAAATTTTAAGAGAATAACACTTTATCTCAGCAGAAGCTTACTTGTTACAGAAGGTTTTATAACAAGAATCAAGTGCCATGAGATAGCAAGTCTGAGAAAGCTTTCCATCGACAACCTATAAAATCAGAACTGAACAGAGTACAATGGAGCAAGTTTGAAGTAGCTGTGCATAATTTCCAAAACATCAATCACAAGTTTTTGTTTGTTTTTATTAGCAGTTACATTCAGCATATGCACAAAAAACTGCAAGGTTTTTACAAAGTAAAATATTGAAATTAGTAGACGCTTTAAAGACGAGAATTACTGGATATTCACTGGCAAGATTAGGCTTGTAAAAATCATAGGCATGAGCCATATGACTACCCCTGAACTTGCTTTCGAACACAATAGGAGCATTAGGTCCTATTAGCATGGCAATAGCTGCAGCTCCTCCAGTGGGCCTGGCTGGTCCCTCTGCATAGACCTGTTTAGAAAAAAATATTTACTGGTAAGGCAATCACCCATAAGTACAATCAAATTATTCTACTGAAATTAAATCAACACTTAGCTTATGGATGTGCAATAAAATAAATACATTCCAGGAGGGGGGAAGTTACATTATGAATGACCCTTAATTGAGTATAAAAATGGTCCAGCTTACGTAGTACAGGAAAATTGCAAATTATAGGGGAAAGTGCAAATTATAAGATATAGTTTTGCTGCTATTTGGAAGTGGGAAAGCTTGTCTGCTCTCATTTCTCTAAGTAAATGCAAATCAAGAATATGAAAATGCGTAAAGATGTGGTCATACCGCACTGTCTGTGCAGACAACAAGCCCATATCGCCCATCCCATGAACTACTTTCCACCCAATTGACACAGTTGAAGAGAGCTGCAGTTCCCCCATAGCATGCATTGGTTGAGTCAACGCCTTCTATGTCAGTATTTCCACTTTTCTGGTCATTCACAAGGAGAACAAACAAACTAATAAATGACAGATATACATTTTTACTCTAATAAAATAATATTATACGTAAACCCAAAAATTTTCCTTCTTTTTTAACCACACATCCTCCCAAAAAAATTACTGTTCCAAAATACATGTTTCCCAAAATCGAATTAAAATGGAGGCCAAACAGGGGCTAAATTTATACCTGAAACAGTAATTGAAATGATGTAAGCAAGGTTTACTTATGGAAATTACCATAACTTAACCCTTTTCCTAAAATATGGCCAGTGTTATTTTTTGCTTCCAAAAGCGATGTCGAATAATTAACTACTGATAATTTTTAAGCATCATTTAGGTTAACTCAGATAGATTATCAGCTCAACAGTAGAGATTGTGTTCCAGTGACTCGTTCCAACACAGATGCTAAGTGCCAATAATTAAAAATCACAGATTGCGTACTTAAATACCTCAAAGATTGGCATCAAGAATGTCTTAATAGACTTGCTCTTGTCTAGTACAGTCTCACTTCCAACTTCCAGACGACCAATCTGTTTTGGATCGATCCCGTATTTCTCAAGAAGTGAGCTAACAGCTGTCAAACTGAAGGTTAAAACAGTTAATAAATGAAAGTATCTTGTTATTGCCTATATTTTTAGAACAGCTGCCACTGAAGATAAAAGATTTAATAAATTCAAGTAACTTGTTATTGCTGATATCATTAATACAAGCATAAGAAACAATCTACAACCAAATTTTTATCAAGTTTCATTTCAGTAAAGAAATCTTAAACAATGAATAGAAGATAAAATACTTTGTTCAAGAATATCACAAAGCATGGCTGCAAATTTCTAGATGCCTCTCTGTTTAATTATTCTTCAAGAGGATATTTCAGCAGGGTAACAACGTATAAAGAAAATGAGAAGCAGCCCATACTTGTTCCATGACGTGTAAAAAAAAAAAAGAGCACATACGTAATGAAGTCGTAAAGATCAATAATAAAATAAAAGGCAGATGCCAAGATTCAGCAAAATAAATGGACAATTTTGAACCTTTCCTTGCTTAACTTGAAATGAACACGCGCTTCATATTATTTTTCAAACAGAACACATTGTTATGCAATCACAAGGTCAACTTTTTAGACTTAATAATAGGAAAGCAAGTATTAAAGCAACAAATGAAACGGATTTTATGCAGCCAAAATACTGTTATAATCTCTCCAGAAAGTTCAAGCATGCTATATAATTATCAATAAGTTTGACGTGCCATCCACAATGATACTTATGATTATATGGCCCTTGTATTTCATTCGTCTTCTCCTTCTCCTTCCATAAAGCATAAGATTCGAGCGCATGTTCAGAGTATCAAATATAACAATAAAATTAAACCAATCTAACAATTCGCGCAGCATGTAAATTTTTCATAAAAAATCGACTTATACCTCATTGAAATGACATCTTCAACCTCAGTACAAAACCCCATGCAATCTTGGCCAAGTCCAATCGTGTATTTCCCTTTGCTTGCTCCATCATGAGCCTCCAACACTTCCTGTAGCAGTACAACAATTTTTGTTCAAAAAAATAAAGAAATAGTAGAAAGTATTTTCCCCCCTTCTAACATTAACCAAACATAGCAAAAAAGGCAATAAAAAATCTGCAAACGAAGTTCAAATTTTAAGATTCTGAAACCTAAAGATATATGAGCTCAAACAGTGGATCAAAAACTTTTCATCAATCAAAATATAGCACATCGAAATCATAAGGTGGGTCCATAAGTCGAAAACAAAAATAGCTATAACCCCAGAAAAAATCCTTTCTTTTTCAATATATTTGTCTGAATCATTCACTCTTCGAAAACATTTCCATAACCCATAAAGAAAAATAAAAGAAAGAGAATTTTTCTTGCAAATTTATTAGCGGAAACATAAATTTATGCTTAAGCAAAAAAATTGACCTGCTGGATGCAAGTGGGAGGGAAGTAGATTTCCATGGCGAGAATTCCCACATTTTCCGCTTGTGAAGCCATTTCTTTCTCCTTTCTTCTTTAGCTTTACAAGTGCGGTCAAGCAAAAAATGATCGAAAAATTCGCAGAGAAAAAGATTGAGAGGTGGAAGACAAGAAAGTGTGTAGGCGATGTGAACTTGGCCGTTGGATGGCATATTTATAGGCTATCGTACAGAGAGACTGCGAAATTTCCATATTTTATTTATTTATTTTCATTTTCACTTTTTCTTTGCTTTTACAGCCCCCAAATGAAGACTCCGTGACGTGATTGCACCAATTATTTACCCCAACCACTCCTCCTAATATATATAATTTTAATTTTTCAATGGGGGATTTGAGTAAATAACTAGTCAATAATAGTTTTTTGGTAAAATGACTCCTTCTGTTAAAAATATTATTTTACCCTTAATGAAATAAATTCTCATATTACAAAACATATCCTCAAAC
>CAIGRK010348179.1:0-13989 GCA_903798315.1 Fraxinus greggii | reverse complement strand
GAAGACGACCCAGGTGGTCCGCGATCGTGAGTCGATCGACGACATCGAAATCAGCGTTTTTCGAACCTGTTTGTTGCGAGTTCGTGACGACGAGAATCTCTGTGGCTGATTCAAATTTATGGAAGGCTATTTGGGATAAATTATGGCCATGGTTGGGGTCGTCTAGTTGGGGGCAGTCGGCTGGAGGAGGACCGCGATCGTGGTGGTGGCAGAATGTGCGATTCCGGTAGTCTTGACATTTTCTGGTCATTTTCTGGTGGTGATGGTGAGGTCATTTTTATTGGGGGTGATGGCGGTTGTGGTCTATGTGGTGTTGGTGTTGGTGGCGGAGACGACGGTGGTGTTTTGTTGTGTTGATGGTGGTCACAAATGATTTGTTGATTGTGATTAATAAATTGGTTGATATATGACTAATAAACACCGTGTGACCGATAAATTTATTAATTTGTGTCCAATAAAAGTAATCTGTGACTTATAATTTGTTATTTCGTGACCATAAAATAAGTTGTGCGACTTATAAATTTCGTGATTGTGACCGATGAACAAATTATGACTTTTAAATTTTTAATTTGTGACCAATAAATTAACCATGACCTATAAAATTTTTGAATTGTGATCGAATTTCATATATACGTGACCTTTATATATTTATTAATAAAATATATAATTAATTAATTAATTAATTAATTCAAAAATAAATTTTAATGAAAACCTGATTTTTGAAATTTAAAACTTATAACCTTATTTTTGAAATAACGTTTACTAAAAACCTGATTTATATATTGTTCCCTTAATACTTTGAATAGGAGGCAACGTCAAAATTGGAGCTTCGATGTAACAACTCAAGTCTTTGGAGAAATATTGGATTCAATTTTTGAGAAATGCAATAAAAATATGTGAGGAATAAGAGGTTTTTCCCCCAAGCAACCCACCAGAATTTGGCCAAAAAAGATACAAATGCACTGGACCCACCATGTATTTAAAATTAAAAAAATACGCGACACAAATGTGCGTATTCTGTTGAAATTCTGTGGGCTTCCTTTCTGTACATATGGCCCGATTGGGAATAAGATGAGTAAAGTCTCTTTTAAATTGAACAAGATAAAATGTAGATTAAAATGATTTGTTATAATCTATAATAGACTCGAAATTTAGTAAACATCACATCTATTGAATCTTCGACATTAAGCTTAGATTTGTGTCACATCGAATCAAAACACATCATCCAAAGGAAATCACAATGAATTTATCACAGAAATCCATTGAAGATAACCAAAAATCTTCACTGGAGAAACATGTCTCTCCCACTCGAATCCTCTCTCTATTACTCTTGTTCTTGCCAAGTCCAAGTTACACTAAGAGAATCAAGATAAATAAATTCAAAATCAATGTTTGTGAAAGATAAGGTGAGAGTCAAGAGACCACAAAAAATATTCAATCGTTAAATTTAATTTAAGGTCCACAATCTTTCCAACAAAACATAATCATTTGGATGAACCGTTGCATTTGACATGTCATATCGAAATGACATAATGAGCCAAACGTGTTCGCGAGCCGGCTCCCACGAGCCATAAATAAATAAAAATCAAATTTAATATATCAAGATCGCATACGCTCCCACTTTGAACGAACCCACAAGGAGGCGGCGGCGAGAACATGGTCCGTTCAGTACATATACTCACGTGAATCCTGAATAACTGAAGTGGAGCTTTCGATCAATTTAAAAATATTAAAATGTGATATTTGTTTTTTATTTATTTCATGCTCTATAATATTTATTATATTTATTCTACGACACGCGTACACACGTGCGCGCGCTTGTTTGGCTGAGGTGAGTAAGCATTGAACGAGAATCTTTAAGTACCTTAAAGATTTACAATAATTGCAGTTCCTTATGAGCCAAAAACTGGTTTCATTTGCATGGCTTTACGGCTCTACTTTTGTCCTTGTAAAGCTAGCGCAAAGATTCACTTTTGCTGCCTCTTTATTTCCGCCTATGCTATATCTCAGCCACCTGGTGAATTTTTCATCCCCCTTTTTCTTTTTACTCTTTTTTCCTTTTCACCTTAAATGAACCAATTCTTGGTTTTCGCCCCAGACAGCTGAGAGTTTATTACAGAATTGAGGATCGGGAGAGAGTTTAGGATCCAATTCCGTAAGGCCCGTAACTTGTTTTGCTTTGCATTGCTTTAATTTCGATGTTTCTTGAATTGGGGCACTTTCGAGTTGCTTTTTTATATAGGGTTTTCTAGTTTTTGGTTAATTGGTTGTTTGATCTGTATATAAATGCTGATTTTGAAGTTGATTTTTCTTTTACTGAGTTAAAAACACTGTCCATCACTTGTTTGCTTTGCATTGCTTTAGTTTCAATGAATTTTGAAGTCTTGGTGCTTTTTGGAAGTGTTTCGATTTGTTGTTTAATCTGGAATTTCCGATGACTTTGAAGATGATTTTTTTACTTAATTAAATGCGCTATTTATCCTTTAATTTTAAGCAAGATTTCACTTTGTCATCGAAATTCATTTCGTTTCAACTTTCAAATTAATCAATTTATCCTTGAAATTTTGCATTTTAATCCTTCCGGTCTTCATCTGCCACGCTGGTCACTCCTGAACTCGGATACCTCTCAATTTACACATTACACTGACGTGAACATTCCCCGTTTATTGTAATTTTTTTATGTGTTACAATATTTGAAAATCAATTTGGAAGTGTATTGCACAAAATAATGGTAGTAACGCAAGTAAAATTTCACTTAAATTTGAGTAACCAACAATTGTATTCCCCTTTATTAGTTTAATTTAGTGACAATTGATAAATGAGTCATTTTCCTCCATTACTTCATACACATGCGTACTTTATTTATTGATTTGTTAGATTTGCTGTTGTTTTTTCTGTTGCTGTATTGAACTGAACTAATTTTCCATCTGGCACAATTCTGTTGATCCCATTTTCTTTGTTATCTCTTTGTTTTGCTCATCCACCTTCCTCTAGTGTCAATTTTGATAGGTAAATGTGCAAATGCTTTTTAATAGCTTCATTCAATAGTGAGAAAAATCTAATCCCTTTGTAATGAATTTGATATGTGCACTTTTTTGGTAACAAATTTTCTATAATGAATTATCTGTAATGTCCTAGCTGTGATAATTTTCTTGTTGATTACTTCTCAATCGATGAAAATCAAATGCAGGGCGATTGCTTTTTTTGATGCTCGAACTGTAATAAATCCGTTTTGCTTGTCTTCTTCTGAAGTGCCAATATGCCTGGGAACAAGTGTAATGACAACTCACAAGTCCTCAATACTCGAATAGCAAGGCTCTTGAGAGAAAGAGAAAGTCCTGATGTGAGGCCTGTCAGACAAAGATTGTTAGTGGTTGCTAATAGACTTCCCGTATCTGCAGTTAGGAAAAGTGAAGATTCCTGGTCGCTAGAGATAAATGCAGGGGGTCTAGTAACTGCTCTTCTTGGTAAGGATTTTGGTAGATAGTTTCATTTTCACACGAGTTTTTCTTTTCAATTTACTTTACGAATTAGCTATGGTTTTTTGTTTTTCAGCATGTCACATTTGGCCCCATTCGTTTGGTCTAAATTCAAATGCTTGTAAGTGTCACTTTTTGTAGGGGTTAAGGAATTTGAGACACGGTGGATTGGTTGGGCTGGAGTAAATGTGCCAGATGAGGTCGGGCAGAAGGCTCTTACTAAAGCACTAGCTGAAAAGGTGAAATAATCACAGGTTTATGGCTTGATTGGTAATAAATTGTAAAACAAAGAGCATGTTTGGCTAAGCTTTTAAAAACTAAATTACTTTTAAATTACTTCTGGCCTCTAAACTTGTTTGGACAAGTTTTTTTCTTTCTTTCTTAATTTATGTAAAAAAAAAAAAAAGTTTGAAAGTATCACCGATAAAGAGTTTATTTTAAACTTCTTTACTTGCAAGTTAATCTTTTGGCTTACCCAATCTGTTTTTAAGCCTTTATAAACACTAAATTTCATATGATACTTGTGCTCAACATTACTGTTTCATTTTCTTTTAATTAACACATGCAGAGGTGCATCCCTGTTTTCCTTGATGAAAAAATTGTTCACCAGTACTACAATGGCTACTGTAACAACATATTGTGGCCTTTGTTTCACTATCTTGGACTTCCGCAAGAAGACCGTCTTGCGACAACTAGGAGTTTTCAATCACAGTTTACTGCATATAAGGACGCAAATCAAATGTTCGCTGACGTGGTGAACAAACACTACGAAGAGGGTGATATTGTTTGGTGTCATGACTACCATCTCATGTTCCTTCCGAAATGTTTGAAGGAACATAACAGCAAAATGAAAGTTGGGTGGTTCCTACACACACCCTTTCCATCTTCAGAAATCCACAAGACACTGCCATCTCGATCAGAGCTGCTAGATGCAGTTATAGCTGCCGATTTGGTTGGGTAAATTTTTTCTATCACCTCAGTAGTGGATAATAACGATTAACATTTTACGCTGGTTATAATGATTGAAAATTTTTCTTCCTGGTTGTTAAGATATTCAGAACTGAGATAGCTTATCTAATACTTGTGAAAACAATCATCTTTCTTTCAGTTTTACTTGAAAAATGCTATAATATTTGCTTAATGTACAATTGCTGAGCATTTTTTTCCCCGAATGTAAGTAGCTTGGAACAGGCAGATACTTCTATAGTTCTTCTATCAATATGTATCTTTTGTTCACGTAGCATTATTTCTTCGAACTGCCTAGCAGGTTGGCTTATGCCATTTTGCTCTCTTGTAACCGGTAGGTATTAAGTAGTAGGAAGTACTCCAAAATTAACTTTTTGCTTATATCTGCTAATTAGTTAATAAAATTTTGTGGAATAAATTTTTTTTTCAACATCCCGAGATTATTACTTCCCGCAATCAATAATTATTTTTTGATAGTTTCCTAGCATTATATGTTACAATGAGAATTTTAATTTTCTGTGCTATTTTAATGGTGTTGATTGTGTGCATTTGTGCGCGAGGAACTAAATTATTTGATTCTGTATGTCAATTAATTATATATTTATGTAAAAAGTGGGTTTTCACAAAGTAAAATCAAAATAGTCCATGGATGCATAATAAGCATGTGACATTTAATAAATTCTCGGAGGTACCACCCTCCTTTAACTAAAAATAAAATAATAATAATAATAATAATAATAATAATAATAATAATAATAAGCATGTGACATAAGAAATTATATTACCTTGGGATCAAAATAGTTAAGGTTATATTTATGATCTGTACAAGGAGTTCATCTTCTGTTTCTTTCATGGATCTTTTGTTTCCACCACGCTCTAGCAAAAGTGGGTCCTTCAATAGTTCCTAAAAAAATGCCCTATAATTATCTCATTTCATGGGTTTTCTCCCTCTAGTTTAAACAGTATGTTCATATCAGTCTTCTGAACAGGTGCATTTAGTTATTGTTTGTCATGTTTCCAAACTTCAAACCATGTTTAAATTTTTTATGCCTTCTCTTTCTTTATGCTCATGATATATGTAAGTACATAACGTTGCACGCTTAGTTGAATTCGGTTTTTTAATCCCAGTGCTTCCACATTGTCTTCTTTTCGCCGCTGCATTTCACTAAGATTTCTTGTGGAGCTCACTAATTAATATTATTTGAGTTTATTTCCAGTTTCCACACATACGATTATGCAAGACATTTTGTCAGTGCCTGTACTCGCATTCTTGGAATTGAAGCTACCCCTGAAGGAGTAGAGGATCAAGGCAGGCTAACCCGTGTGGCTGCGGTATGTTCACATAATTTGTTTTAGTATATTGCTCTGTTGTTGATATTCATATTTTTGTTCCTTCCGGATCTTTTCATAAAAGCCTATAAATTGTCTGCATCAGTTACTCAATAACTGATCTCTGTTCACACATTCCTCCTATGCTTTTGTATTCAGTTCCCAATTGGAATTGATTCAGAGAGATTCATTCGAGCTCTTGGAGTTCCTCAAGTCCAGAAACACGTGAAAGAATTAAAAGAAAGATTTGCTGGAAGAAAGGTTTTCCTCCCTCTCCCTCTCCCTCTCTCCGCCGTCCCCTTTTCCCATTTGTCTGTATCTTCAGGCATTATCCTTTCCCCCTGGTGGTCACATCAGCTATCCAGAATCTAGATATTATCTTTGAGTTAGATGAAATTTGGGTCATTTCGCTTGTGCAACTAGTAAACTGTAACCTTGAAGGAGACAATAGTCAGTGTAAGCTTATCAATCAGATGCAACTTATAAATGTTAGATGCTTAGATGAGTTTTGTTCAACTTTTTTTTCCAATCTAATTATTGTTATGGTTATGGTTATGGTTATTGTTATTGTTATTGTGTTTTTGTTTCTTACAGGTAATGCTTGGTGTGGATCGCCTTGACATGATCAAAGGAATCCCTCAAAAGTTACTAGCGTTTGAGCAGTTTCTTGAGGAAAATGAAAACTGGCGTGATAAAGTGGTCTTGCTGCAAATAGCCGTGCCAACAAGAACTGATGTTCCTGAATGTACCGTTTATGCACTCTTAAGTCTTATTTGCATTTCATATTCCTTCCAATCAGTTTTTATTTGTTTTATCTTCGCTGGAGACTTATGTCTCCAAGATATATTATTAAGTCGCTCTTATATGTTCTCAACAGATCAAAAACTTTCAAGCCAGGTCCATGAAATTGTTGGACGGATCAATGGCAGATTTGGAACTTTGACTGCTGTTCCAATTCATCATTTGGTGAGTATTTCCTCTAGGTTATCATCAACTATTCAGTTTATGCCACTTAATACGCATCGACATGCACATACCTACATAATAGTTAAATGATTTTGTGGCAAACAATTTTTGGTAAAGTCAATGCAACTTGCTCGACGTTTCTCTACTTAACTACAGTTCTTCGGAATGGGGTTTAACATTTTAGTAATAGTAGGAATAAGGATGATAGTGAAGTTACTATAAAGGATCATGTAGTCCTCAAAAGTCAAAACTCAAAGTTTAAGGTATTTAGGGTCGGTTACTAAAGTCGGTCACTAAATGGAGGAGGAACTAAAGATGATGTAATGTATAGGATTAGAGTGGGTTGGATGTTATGGTGAAGCGCTACAGAATTTCTAGTGATAAAAAAGATCTTGTCAGGTAAAAGTCCAGTTTCATGGAACAATGGTTAGACATCTTATGATTTACGGTACTGAGAGTTGGGCTCTTAAAAGGAAAAAAATGTCCATAAGATGAATGTAGCGGAAATGCAGGTGTTAATATAGATGTGTTGGCATACCGAATGGATAAGATAAGAAATGAGAACATATATGCTTACAGGTGGAGGAGGCATCAATATGAGAATAAATTAAGGAAAATATGACTTAGTTGATTGAACATGTTTTGCATGGACATGGAGAGGGTTAGATGAAAATTAGCATTGCCAATTGTTGTTGCTAAGGATCTTTTAGTAGATCTAGCGACGAACCCAACGGACTGCATGAAAAGGATTCAGGTAGCGAGCTTAAATTTATTGGGAACAAGGTTTAGTTTGTTCCTATTGTAATGAGTAAAGAAAATTCTATATATTAAGTGCAGACTGTGATTTTGTAAAGAAAGATTAAGCTCGACTTTCTTTACCCATTTTGTTTATAGCATGTCAGTCGTGTTTTCATACCTAATGTGATTGACTTCTATACTTTATGGTTTTGTGTACATTTTAGAGATAATTGAAGCAAAATTTTTTGTCGACAGGATCGTTCTCTTGACTTTCAGGCACTGTGTGCACTGTATGCTGTTACTGGTAATAATAGTTGCCTTTTTTTTCCTTTTACCATATAGCAAAATATTTTTGGCATTTCTTTATCTGAGCAGGAATGAACAATTATTACAAATTGATGCCTTGTCTTTAGTGAATTTCTTCTACTTCCTTTCTTAAAGTGCCAGACATTTCTCAAAACAATACAATATCTAAACCCGTTAAACTATAAATTCATTGATGTTAGTATGATATTGTATAGCATGTTAGTATGATATTGTATAGCGTTCCTAGATTTCATTATATTTTAAAGTTTGATTAAATGAACTCTATGTTTCAAAGGTTTTTTGGAACATGAAATTATAATGGGTTCATAAACAATACAAATAATAATTAAATCGTTGTCTTCTACTTTTTATGCGAAAGAAGGCATATCAACAATGGAAAATTAGCTTGTCTGCCTGTGTTGTTGTCCTCGTAGTTTTCACAATGTGTACAACCATATACAAGAGAATACACATTTGCTTGCATTTCTTTTAACATTTTGTTTTTTCATAGCATAGAGCACCCACATATATCAAAACAAAATGCCTTAATAGACTGTTTTTGAAATGTATTGTCACGGTTCATTAGACACTCAGGCATGAAGTGACCATGTCTTTTATTTTTGTTAGTCTCGGGGTTGCGCAGTATGATTGTCTCATCACCTTAGTTTAAATATTTATGTTAGCCTAGCCAGCTTGTCTCTTTAACTGTTCTTCAATGCTTGCATCATCTTGAGTTATCCTTATCAATTAATCTTTATCAGCGATGATCCCACCTTGATGATAGACCTCCAGATAAGGTTCTATAGCCTTTCTAAATTATAGCTGCTTTCTCGCATCCTGAGGAGTCTCAAGCATGTGAAATTATGTAACTTTTTAAAATTTATTTGTTAATATATCATTGCCCCAATTTGAAGGTGTGATACTTGTAACTCCATTTATTTTTTCTTATTTTAAACTATGAGTTTTCTGTTAAACTTGAACCACTAGAAAATATTTAGATATTCAAGACTCACACACTATGTTGATGCACAACGTTGAGGCCTATTCAAGTTGGAAGCAGAAAAGATCTCAATTCATATTTTGACTGTCTTTTATCAGTTATGAATTCATACATCAAAGTGTTGACTCAAGTTCCTTGTAATCTCAGATTCCAAACTTGCATCATTTGTTAAACAATGTTTCATACATCACATTACAATTCAAAAATTAAAATGTCATTTTGTTTATTTTCTAACCACTTCATTTCTTCTTATCCTAAAATCAAATTGAAGAAACGGGTGATATTTTCAAAATTTGACTTGATTCATCAGATGTAGCACTAGTTACGTCTCTGCGGGATGGGATGAATCTCGTCAGCTATGAGTTTGTGGCATGTCAAGATTCCAAAAAAGGAGTTCTCATCCTCAGTGAAGTATTATATCATACTCTTACTGTTTTATTTGCATCCAACTTTTATTGTTGCATAATGATTCGCACTAGCCTTTGTAGTTTGTACCTTCAATTATATGTAATTCTCTTTTTACTGCCGCAAATAAGCACGTGAACAGGTATTTTGATTTGAAAAAGCTCAGTACTCAATATGACTTCTGTTTTCTTTTTGGCTATTTGAAAAGGAGTAAATCATCCCATGAATTTTATCTTTTACCTGTTCGAAGAGGAGGATATTTTGTATTAGCTATGAGTTTGTGGCATGTCAAGATTCCAAAAAATGTTTTTATCCATTTCCTTTTCTTGTGGGTATTTTGGTTCACACATTATTTTTGTACATTGATTATCCTCAACGTTCTTATTTGTCAAACCAATCTATCTTTTTGAGTTTTTGGTCCTTGTACATTTTTGTGGTTCGACAATGAGATTAATCCTTCGGAATGCTTGTAGTTTGCAGGAGCAGCACAGTCTCTTGGTGCAGGTGCAGTTCTAGTAAATCCTTGGAACGTCACAGAAGTTGCTGCTGCAATAGGAGAAGCTTTGAATATGCCTGCTGAAGAAAGAGAGAAACGTCACCGACATAACTTTGAGCACGTGTCTTCTCATACTGCTCAACAATGGGCTGAGTTCTTCGTGAGGTATGTAAAAGAAATAACAGTCATAATGATCATCTTGTACTTTTGTATTTCCCATCAGTTTTTTGAGTGTCATTTATACCCGATGAACTAAAATCAAAAGACTTCACCTGGAATGACGTTGTTCTAACTTTGTTAATCCATAAAGGAAGAACAAAGAACGGAAAATTGGCGATAGAAAATTGTGCCTAGAGCAGTTAACCTTTTGGTTTGAACTGTCAATTTCCCTTTATTTCCAATATGACACTGTGAGCAATGATTACATAAATTACTTAGACTAGGTTAAAGTTCTTCTTTCTTCTCATTGGCCAATAACATTTCATGGACTTATGGAAACCAGTCCTTTGTGGTAGTTACGCGGAAAGTTGGAGGACATGTCTGTTAACTGTCAACCACTTTTTAGATTCTAGGCCTGAGCACATGTACTTGCTGCACCAGAAAATTCTGATAAAACCAAATTGGAGAATATTCTCAAAACCTGGATAGAAATTGTAGCTTTCATTGTCCTTGCATGAATGATCAGCTTGAAAATACTAACTGCCGTTCAATTTTCAATCGAACTTGTGTACACTAAGTAGTGTTATTAGTTCAAAGAATCAAAGGTGTGTATACCAAAATGAATTTAATGCCCTTTGAATTCTCACGAATTACCAAAATATTATAAAAATTATGATGAATTTTTCATAGATCCTGTTGCATAATGAATTGTACAAAATAGGAATTGAAATAAAAGAAAACCTCAGAGATAATTATGTTGTTTATATGATTGATAAGTAAAGTGGAATGCCCAAAGCAAAAAAAGTTTAATATCTTTGTGTGGATTTAAGTAGTATCACCGTAGATGTGCCATGTTATATTGAAGTCTCCAAATCTTGATAAATCGTTAAACTATATATAATTAAGACCTAATCGTGATGCTATAGCATCCTTTGGCCATTTTCCCTAGGTTTAATAGGCTTAGTGAGTGAGTGAGTTGTGGTCCTTTTGGTATTGGGCATTCATATTCGCGTATCATAGAAAACAATATTCTAATTTCTAACTTTTCATTAGATATGTTCATTACGTAATATGACTATGTTCAGTCCATATATTTTACCTTCTTTTTGCTGGAATATTCAATAATTGATGTCAAAGTGCAACATTACCTGGCGGTACCACTCTCGGATGAAAAAGTACATTTTGTGGGGAACATTTTAACCAACTGGCCAAGATTGTTATGTGATTCTACAAGTCAAGAACCTCGTTCAGTGCTTCACATTGAAAAAGATTTTTATGTTATAGTTCTTCAAGATGCTAACACGTTGCTAGATCTTTCCTCACTTTCTTTGTAGAAGAGACCAGCACTAATATAGGAGAATCTGACGTCTAATTGTAGTCGGTTACCTGAAATTTTATCATCTCTCAACTGATATTTGCAGTGAATTAAATGATACCATTATTGAAGCCCAGCAGAGGATAAGAAAAGTTCCACCTCAACTTGTTTTCAGTGATGCAATCCAGCACTATTTGCAATCTACGAATCGGTTACTTATACTGGTATGTTCCTTGCTGATATCAGGTGATCTTGATTTGCAAATAAATATGTCTCAGAAAATATTATGTATATTTCATTCTTTGATTTAGTAAAGGTATTTATCGGGTATAAATTGTGTAGGAAAAGGAAAATGATTAACAACTTTAAATTAGGAAACAAATTCTAAATCTTTCTCTGTACCTACAAATTAGGACTCATCTTTGCCAGGATATTGACAAAATAATTAGAGATTATTTAGACTTCCCCCACGAGCAAGCTAGAAGATGACTACCATTCCCATCTTGCTTGTAAACGACTCAAAAGCAGGTTTTTGAAGACCTTTTAGTAAGTACTGCTTTCTGTAGGAAAATATGGCATGTGGACTACACTTCATTCTATTTTCTCTTTAATGAAATGCCTATGTACCTGAACATGTAGGCTAAATTCATTTTTGGATCAAGAATCGTGGAATTTTCATAAAAGGGTAACTGCGAGACTTGAACTTAGGATATTTGCTTGCTTTTATAGCATGTTGGACCACGTCTTCTAAAAGTTTAAGCTAATAGAGAGGGAAGGAATTTATTTATTTGTATTTTTATGTAAAATAGGAAAAGGAAGTGGCTAGACTCTATATGCGAACTCTAGCCAAGCAGGTGGAAGAATTTGGCTTCATTGACTGAAGAATTCAAGACAGTGTTCCAAATGGGACAATCGTTTTAGTTTCTTCTAAGAGTTTAGCTTCTTGCCATCTGATCCTATGTTGTTTCTATGTCAACTCTCAGCTCTGAATGATGAAGCTTATGGAAATTGTAAAATATCTAACTTCCAAAAATTTCCATGTAAAAAATGCACTATCTGATAGCATTATGGTATTATCATTATTTGACGTATATTTTTATTTAGAGCTCTAGTAATTGTGGGAGGTGTGAACTATAAGTCTATGTTAGTATTTTGTACGAGTTTTCTTTCCATGAAATAACAGTAGGTTATAGAGTTTGTAACTTGTGTTCAATGGAAACCTCCCTTCCCCCACCCCATCCCCAAAGAACCATCCCCAAATAAACAAGGGGAGCATAATTAACAATACCAAATATAATAATATAGCTGTTTTCTTGTTTGTTGATTATAATAAAAACAGGGTTTCAATGCTACACTAACTGAACCGGTTGACACTCTTGGAAGAAGAGGTGGAGATCAGATTAAAGAAATGGAACTTAAATTGCACCCTGAGCTGAAAGGACCTCTGAAGATGCTTTGTAATGATCCAAATACGACGATTGTTGTCCTCAGTGGAAGCGAGAGAAGTGTCTTAGATGATGTAAAATTCATTTTTTCTCTCCTCCTGCCACACCTGTTGCTTCCATGTTCCTTCCTGAAATGATTTATTATGCAGAACTTTGGTGAGTTTGACATGTGGTTGGCAGCTGAGAATGGGATGTTTTTGCGTTCTACAAAGGGTGAATGGATGACAACGATGCCAGAGCATTTAAATATGGATTGGGTTGACAGTGTGAAGGTGAATGTGACTTCAACCTATTGAACTGCCTCTTTTCAGAGCTTAAGTTGTTAAATAGGAGATGTATATTTATTTAAATTTATTCTTCAACACATCCCCAACGTGCACACCGAATTCATTTTTATCATCAAACATTTGACGTGTTCAAATTTTACAAATGGGTCACATGAATCATCTCATCTGAAAGCTTAAACCTTAAAGATGAGATATTTTATTATTTTATTTAATCTTTGACACTGTATTCAATATGTCCTCTTCCAACACAAATATTTATTGGTGTTTTTCGTAACAATTCAGCATGTTTTTGAGTACTTCACTGCAAGAACCCCGAGATCACATTTTGAAAGTCGTGAAACTTCACTTGTATGGAACTACAAGTATGCAGGTAATTAAGTTCAGCGATGTTGTCCTTGGCGCTTGGATTTTCTCACAACGCTCCTTGTCTAACTCTCTGTTTTCCGTTTTCTTTTCTTTTAATATAAAATTTCAGATATTGAATTTGGAAGGTTGCAAGCTAGAGACATGCTGCAGCATCTCTGGACTGGTCCAATCGGTAACTCATCTGTAGATGTTGTCCAAGGAAGCCGCTCAGTTGAGATGCGAGCAGTTGGTGTGACAAAGGTATCGTCATATTTTTAGTACTTGAAATGTTTGATTATCTATAAAATGTGGCCCATGCCAAAAATATCACAATTACCTCCTCGTCATGGGCCATAACACTGAAAACTACGATCGAAACCCTTTCACCGGGCATTAACTTGGAATTCTGACTCTCTGCTCTTAAGAACACTTGCCATTCTTTGACCCTTTCTATACAACCTAATAACAGACCGCTAATGCTTTCCATTCAATGAGCATGGTTCTACTGTCAGTCCGTGACCCCTGAAAGTCTTGGGGTGATCGTGATCTCGTGGGCTGGAAACTTTGTTGGCAGAAGTGATACTTCAATTGGTGCGGAAGCGTTTATAAAATTCTTATAATAAGAATTATGTAATAAATAAGAATGATATTTCAACAATCATGTCTTGTATATATTGAATAATAATTTATTGTTGTTGAAAAATGTACGATGCTTCTATATTTATAGGCAAAATTATTCTTTAATCCTATTAA
>CAIGRK010348101.1:0-11544 GCA_903798315.1 Fraxinus greggii | reverse complement strand
ATGACACAATCAGGTTGCTGATGGCAATGACAGCTCAAAAGAAGTGAAAAATCTATTTGTTGGATGTAAAATCAGCATTCCTAACTGGCTACTTAAATGAAGAAATCTTCATAGAACAGCCTGAAGGCTTCATGGTTGATGGAATGGAGGATAAAGTGTTTCTTCTAAGAAAGCATTATATGGATTAAGGCAGGCTCCAAGGGCATGGTATAATAGAATTGATGAACATTTAACCAGCCTTTGCTTCATTAAAAGTATGAATGAACATACCTTGAATGTGAAGGAGGAGAAAAAGGATTTAGTCATCATTTCCTTATATGTAGATGACTTATTGATCACAGGCAGCAACTTGGCATTGATTGAAGGTGTGATGATGATCTAAAGAAGGCATTTGAAATGACAGACTTGGGGGAGATGCAATACTTTCTTGGTATGGAAATTTATCAATCAGATCATGGAATTTTCAAATCCCAAAAGAAATATGCTAGGGAGATCCTGAAGAATTTCAGCATGGAAAATTGCAAACTTTTGACCACTCCAATGATTCAAAATGCAAGATTGTTGAAGGAAGATGATACAAAGAAGATAGATCCAAAAATCTATAGAAGCATTATTGGTTGTTTGCTCTACCTTACTGCAACCAGACCAGATGTAACTTATGCTGCAAATATCCTATCTACGTTCAGAGAAAAGCCCAGTGAACTACATTTTCAAGCAGCAAAAAGAGTCCTAAAATATGTTAGAGGAACAGAGGACTTGGGAATCTAGTTCAAAAGGTCTGAACACTGGAATTTAACTGGCTTCACAGACAATGATTGGGTAGGGTGCCCTGAGGATATAAAGAGCACGTCTAGATATATATTCTATATGGAATCAAGCATCATTTGTTGGAATTCAATAAAGTAAAAGATGGTGGCTCAATCAACAGCTGAAGCAGAATATATTGTAGCATCAGAGGCCACAAATCAGGCCATTTGGCTAAGAAAAGTGCTGGAAGATTTAAAACATAAACAATATGATGCTAAAATCATTTTTTGTGATAATCAATCTACAGCAGCAATGGTTAGGAATCCTGTGTTTCATGGAAGAACCAAACATATAAAGATCAAGTACCATTCAATTAGAGAGGCATGAGAAAGGAAGGAAGTTGAACTTACTCACTGCAAATCAGAGGAACAACTTGCTGATATATTAAAAAAGTCATTGGGTAAAGGAAGGTTCGAAACACAAAGAGATTGCCTTGATGTTTCTAGCAAAAATGTCAAGCAGGAATATTGAGTGTAGTGTGACATTTTTTGCTGTCATACAAGGTTGCTTTTGTAATCATCATTTCCTGTTTTCAAGTACATGGTTGGTAGTGAATATTTTTTCAATTATAGGCTGAGTATGGCCTTACGAAAAAGCTGTCATGTGTCAGGTATTATGGTAGGTGAAGTATGGGAGTCCATTTTGGACTCAAAACCTTTTATAAAAATTATAGATATCAATGGAATGACCTAACCAGATTAAATGATAGTAAAAAATCATTCTTATTTCATTTTTCATTCTCTTTGCTTTCATATACTTTCAATATGTACCTGCTCAGATGCTCAATCAAATTATCTGATAATATATTTGAATTCTTATGCATGGTAGGTGAAGGAAATCGATGTTGCACAGAAGATTGAGGGGATGAAGGAGATCGATACGGTGTAGGAAATCGACGAAGAGAAAAAGAAAAATACGGTGAAGGAGATCAATGTAGTATAGAAGATTGGTGCGTGCAGGAAATCGATGTCCTGATTGGGATATCAACGGGATAGAACTCGTCGTTCGCTACGAAAATGCTCCTACATAATTAAGAAAGTTGACAATTAGTACATTTAAAGGACATGTAAATCACATGTAATAATACAAATATAATTGTACATACCCTTTCTCGATCTAGAATAGCATTGAGAAATAGATCATCCAAACTGGCAGAATACGCAATCCATGCAGGTAACTCTTATCCATCTCCTTGGTTGTATAAACTTCAAGCGACATATTTACATTTGAACACGTTAATGGTCATGTATTGAGTCGATAAACAAACATAAAATATAAAATGCTAATATATACTGTAACACTCCGAATCTAGATACCCTAGATTTGAAAGTATTATCATTTTAATTTTCTTTAAAAATCATTAATGCAGAAAATAATTAGATTTTTCTTTAACATAATAAATATTATTGACTTCATTTATGAAAATAATTTGCACTTAATGAAAATATATGACAATTAAATTAAATGTTAAATTTATTTGTAAAGCACATTCAATATTTAAATATGATAGTATTGAGTCCGTCTCTCCAAAATTCGTCATCTTAAATCATCTCGCTTTCATCATCTGAAAAATGGGAAGGGGTAACATGAAATGAGCTAACATCCAGTAACCAAATCTCATGCTTATGATATGCATATGCATTACCTTAAAATAAATATTTTTTTCTCAATAAGTATCCCATTTTCTTTCTTTTCTTTAAAAAACTTAAACGGTAATATCGTAGCTTACATTGTGTATCGCCTAACAAATCAGAATGCAGTGGACAATTATTATTTGGAACCCGATTCGTTCTACCAATAGTACAGCAAAGCCGGTTAATATTAATATTATACATTCAATATTGAACAATGGCCGGGTTCTCCCACACCACATACATCTCTTGAAATTATTAGGGATACATATCGTTTTAAAATTTTCCTTCTCACATAGACATTTAGAAACTTTTTATTTCTTGAAGCTTCATGCATAGTTATGGATGCATTGACATGCACGAATATGGAACGAGAAACATTAATGACACAAAACGTAATAATCAAATATCATGTTCACATAATAATAATTTAAGTAACACATTTATACATTTAACAATGTAACATTAACACTTGCCATTGTAAAAGTATATCGCTAAGGACATTCTTAGCCCCCCCCACGAAGTCCACGTGTCAAAAATTCTAATTCATTACCATTTATTAAACTGACTTCTTCAAACTCATTATTTATTTTTGTTATATTAGATCAAATATATAATCCAAGTCTTAAGTACCGTTATAGAATTTATTGACTAACAGACAGCACTCAGCCATAATACTAGTCAAGGAATATTAAATTTCAAAGGCTCCAAGAATTATTTTTTGTTTATTGTGATACCACCACGTTGTGACAACGAATTACACCAAGATGATTACAAACTATTTGCTAAAAATAAGTGTCACTAAAGAAAGACTAATCAAGGACGACAAGGAGTAAAAAAATATATCAACGTGTGAGTAAATAATAACATAATTAGCAATTAGGGGACAACCGTTCCACCCTTTATCTAATGTAACCATTAATTTGCAACTACAAATTTATATGAATGTCACTACATGTACAATTAGTTTTAAAACTTAATTGTGGGTAAGTAAGAAATAAATAATTAACATAGATAAGAATTATTTATTGTTTTTATTATTTACTTTAATTTAAGTTAGAATCTTATTATATTGAAAATCTTGGTAGAGGAAATATAAATATTCACACGTACTAACAAGGTAGATTTTAAAATAGCGATTTATATAAATCAAGTAAAAAACATTAACCTCAATGTTTAAATAGATGAGCATAGTACCCAAACGGCAGAAATCAGAACTGGAAGAGTAGTCTATTATTAATAATTGCAAAAGAACATGTCGAATTCATTGTTGAAAATAAGGGCCTGTTTGGTAGAGATTAAAATCGGATTAAAATTGAAAAACTAGCCGTTATTGTTGACTTTTATTAGACGAGTGAGATCCAATAACGGCCATATTTTCAATTTTAATNGCTCAACAGATAAAGGAATAAACAGGAGAAGGAATTGCATTACAGAGACTCTGAATTAGTTGCTTCAGTTATGGCGTAGTAATTTGCAAAGATGTTTCAAATTACAACTATCGTGCAGATATATAGGGCGTGTTCGGTAGAGATTAAAATCGGATTAAAATTGAAAAATTAGCCGTTATTGTTGACTTTTAATAGATGAGTGAGACCCAATAACGGCCATATTTTCAATTTTAATTGGATTTTAATCATCATCGAACAAGCCCTAATTGAGAATTTTAATTAAAATGCACGTTGAGAGGAATTCTATTTCGAATGCTATAGTGGAATCTTATTCAAGTTTTCTTACCAAGTTCTAGTTGAAGTTCTATTTGGAAGCCATATTAGGAGTTGGAATTTATATTGGACTTGAAGAGGTTGAAATTATGGATCGGAGGATTTTCTCGCCGCATTTTCGATAGCCTCGAGCTAGTTGGGTGCTCAAGTGCCAAAGTTAGAAAAGCTAGCGTTCGCCAAGCTAGCCTATTGCTCGAGCGCTGGGTGCCGCTAGCTTAGTGCTAGGTGCCTGCACGAGTTTTCTTACATTCTACTTCAACTGTAACTCTGCTATTAGTGTTTGTACGTTCACTATATATGATTGGCTCATCATGATTTAATAGAAGTTGGAAATATTGAAAACACAATTTTTTGAATTCTTTCTTCATATTGTGGCTATAATTTATCATTTTCTTCAACAAAGTGGTGAATTAATCCGATATAATCTCCGTTTCACAACAAAACAATTAAGGAAGGGATAATGCGAGGAAAACACACACACACACACGCACGCACACCTGAGCAAGAAGATGTAACAATATCATTATTATGTTGGATATTGTTCAAATTAACAATGAGAAGTGATTTTGGAAGTAATGGGAATTGTTAACCATGAGAAAACAAATAAAAACAAAATGAAAACAAAAAGCTGTGATGGCCGGACTTGTGTTACAATTACGGTGGCCATTTTGTTGAACTAGGCAGGTACAATAATTTTTTCATTGGGTTTATGAAATCTAGTATTGTTTTGAATGGTTTTACACTCTTTTGGCTTAGTTTTTGCATCTTTTCGTGCATGGTGATTGTAATTCTATATATATAAGTGGTTTTCTTTATTCAAATTATATCAAAAACATCAAATTCATTCATCAATATCCAAAATTAAAGATCAAACCCAGTTTTTTACATTTTTAATCAAAGTTCCTTTTTCCAAGTCTTGTTTGCTTGATTCAAACTTGGATTAAGGTTTGTCTATTCCTACAAACTATTTGAAATAAAAGCCTTTAAGCACTTACTCCGATGGCGGCAAATATCATTTGAGGACAGCTATTCATAATCATGTTCAAACGTTCCATTTTGTCAACTTTTGTCAAAGGTTTTAATTTCATTTTTCATCAACTTTTGTCAACAATCTCAAACGATATTCAACATGGAAAACGAGATAACCATGGCTACAATAGAGATGACGAATCAAGACCTTGTGAGGCTGGACAAATTTGACGGTTCGAACTTTACAAGATGGAAGGACAAGTTGAAGTTTCTTCTCACAACTTTGAAGATATTCTACATTTTGGATTCGAACTTGACACCATTTCCGGAACCAATCCCAAATGACACAGACGAAATAAGGGTGAAAAGGATGAAGAGAGAATAAGATGAATCGATATGTAGGTGACACATTTTGAACGCTATCTCCGATCGCCTCCATGATCTCTACTCAAATAACACCTCAACAAATGAGATATGAAAATCGTTTGAAGCCAAATATAAGGTTGATGAGGAAGGTACCAAAGAGTTTTTTTTTTCTAAGTATTTTGATTTCAAGTTTTTGGATAATTTGCCTTTGTTAGGACAAGTCCATGAGATGCAAATTATTGTCAATAAAATGACGATCGTGAAGATAGATCTTCCTGAAACTTTCCAAATTGGTGCAATCATTGTGAAATTGCCATCTTCGTAGAAAGGTTACAGGAAGAAAATCCTTCACAATTTCCAAAATTATTGTTTGGAAAACATTCAAAATCATCTTCGAATTGAGGAAGAGTCAAGGGCACGCGATGGGAATAAACATTCTCATGAGGACACTTCCAAAGCCCTTGCCATGGATCAACCAAACAAATATAGCAAGAATTCCAAGAAGAGAAAATCTACATCCCCAACAAAGATAAAAAGAACAAGAAAGAATTCAAAATTTCTTGTTATGTACGTGGAAAACTCGGATATTATGCTCGGACATCGCAATAAACCAACGCAAGAAGAGAAAGTGACTCCATTGCAACATTATTGCTATCGTGAGCATTGTGAATTCAATCAAAGGAAATGTACAAGGATGGTGATATGATACTTGTGCCACGATATATGTGTGATGTGATGGATTCATTTTCAAAATCTATCAAGAAATGGATAACGAACACATTAAAATGGGGAATGAAGTTCAATCAACGGTTTTTGGTAAAGGAAGCATAGACTTACAATTTACATCCGGCAAGAAGATCACATTAATAAATGTATTACATGAACCAGATATGAATTGAAATTTCGTAAGTTGTGATTTGTTGGGAAAATCGGGAATAAAGTTCACATATGAGTTGGGCAAACTTATACTTTCCCCGGAATGGTATATTTGTTGGAAAAAGTTATTCTATTTGCAATAATAACAATAAAACTACAAATTTAAATTATGTTGTTGAGTCTATTTCTTTATGGCATGATGATTAGGATATGTTAGCTTTTCTACTTTAAAAAGAATGATTAAAATAGGAGTAATTTCATGTGAAAATATAGAATATAATAAATGTAAATTATTTGTTAAGTCTAAGATGATTAAGAAACATTTTCATAGTGTTGAAAGGAAATCTAATTTGCTAGACTTAATTCATTGTGATATATGTGAATTAAATGGAACGTTGACTAGAGGAGATAATAGATACTTCATAACATTCATAGATTATCATTCTAGGTTTTGCTATATCTACTTGATGAAGCATAAGGACTAAGCATTTAACGTGTTTAAGATATACAAAGTCGAAGTAGAAAATCAATTAAATAGAAAGATTAAATTTCTTAGAAGTGATAGGGGAGGTGAATATTTCTCTAGTGAATTTAATCTTTTCTATGAACAACATGGAATAATACATTAATGTAGTGCATCTAGAACACCTAAACAAAATGGATTGGCTGAAAGAAAGAATAGGAGATTAGTTAAAATGATAAATGCTATGTTTTTAAGTGCTAAGTTGCCATCTAATTTATGGTGTGAAGCTTTTTTAAGTGTGTGTCACATAGTTAATAGGATTCCTTCTAAAAGATTTAAGGTTTCTCCATATGAATTATGGAAAGAGATAAAATTAAACATTGGTTATTTCAAAGAGTGGGTGTGTTTTGGTTATAGTAAAAACACGGATCCTAAAAGGATTAAGTTGAGTTCTAGAGGGATCAAATGTGCTTTTGTAGGATATGCCCAAAATAGCAAGATATATCTTTTATTAAATTTGGAAACTAATGTTATTAGTGAATCCAGAGAAGTAGAGTTCTTTGAGAATATTTTATCTTCAGATAATAATTCTCTAAGGGAACCTCAAGTTGAGATTCCTAACTCTACAAGATCACAAGTAGAAACACCTTCCGAGCATGTTGAAACAAGGAAACTTCGCAAAAGCAAAAAGGTTCGAAAGGAGAAAGTGCTAGAACTGGATGAATTAGACTCTCAACTTATTTCTTTCTATTTAGTTGAAGGAAATGTCATGAATGTCACAAAAACTAATTCGTACGAAACTAATCCTAAAACTTATCAAAAAGTAATGTCATCTAGAGATAGCACATTTTGAAAATGCTGTAAATGATGAAATTGACTCAATAATGTCAAACAACCTTTGGAAATTAGTCGATTTACCACTTGGATCAAAATCTATAGGTTGAAAATGGGTATTTAAGAGGAAGAACAATGTGGTTGATACTATTAATACCTTTAAAACTAGGTTAGTGGCTAAATGATATCGACAAAAATAATGAATAGATTACTTTGACACGTATGCACCAGTTTTACGAATAAAATCAATTAGAATTATATTCGCTTGAGCTTCAATCTATGATTTGCATATACATCAAATAGATGTTAAAAATTATTTTTATATAGGGATCTCGATAAGAAAGACTATATGAAACAACATGAATGATTTGTTCTACCTAGAAATGAGGATAAAGTATGCAAGCTAATAAAATCCTTAGATGGATTTCGACAAGTATCAAAGAAATGGCACGAAAAGTTTGACTTAACAATAACGTCTTTTGGATTTAAACATAATAGTGTTGATAAATATTTATAAGTCTGTGATAATCATGTTGTGCTCGGTTGTTTATACGTGCATGATATGTTGACTGTGAGGAAACAAATGCAAGGTATAAAAGAAAAAAACACTCTTCTATCTTCTAAGTTTAAAATAAAAAATCTTGGTCAAGTAGCTAACATACTAGATATCAAAGTCACCAAAACTAGTGGGGGTTATATGTTAAGCCAATCATATTATGTTGAGAATGTGATTAATAAGTTCAAACACTTGAACATCAAAGAGCTTAGTGCTATTGGAAGTCTAATGTATGTTGTACAATGTACAAGACACGACTAGGATTTGCAATTAGTAAACTTAGTCGGTTTACAAGAAATTCAAGAGAAGAACATTGGAAGGTTATCAGAAGAGTTTTTGGTTATTTGAAGAAAACCAAGGATCTAGGTTTCCGATATTCTAAGTTTTTGGCAATCCTAGAAGGATTTTCTGATATTAGTTGGATATCTAGTGTTGGTGAGAATAAATCGATCTCGGGTTGGTTATTTAACTTTGGAGGAGGTGCGTTCTCTTAGAAATCAAAGAAACAAACATCTATTACTCACTCAACTATGGAATTCGAATTTGTGACGTTGGCTGAAATCGAAAAGAAGCCGAAAGGCTTAGGGATTTAATGTATGAAATTCCATTGGGAGAAATGAACAATGAAGTATATAATGGAAAGTCTAGACAAATGAGTATAAGACATGACTATGTGAGGAAATTAATCAAAGATGGAATAATTTCAATTACTTATATGAAGTCAAATGAGAACTTGGCTGATCCGTTCACTAAACCACTCACTAGGGAATTAGTTCTAACAACAACTAGTAGGATGGGGTTAAAACTCCATAATTAAATTCACCAATGATGGTAATCCTATCCGACTACACAAACAAGTATACTTCGGGTTCAAAGGATAACAACAAGTCATATGTGAATAGATTTAACATTTATTTTTATTTTTTCTTTTAAGAATTTATCCTAGATTACAAGTGCTGGTTGTTACAAATAGAAGGGTTGAGTTTCTGTAACTCTTAATAAAGTTCAGATCGGTGAATCAAGTATATCTAAAAGTGATAAAGATACTGCAAGAACTTTACATATATAAACTTCGAGATGGTGCCGCTTCAATAGAGAACTGGATTTTCTCTGTTAAAAGTTTATGAATAGGAGAAGCGCGAGGTCATTAAAGCACTAAACAAGATTGTGTGGAACTTGGAACATTTGATACTTCTGTGTATGACTTCACGTGTATCATCATAAAGAATAATAGGTTCAAAGCTTTCATAATACCTAGGATTTTGATGATTACTTTGTAAGATTTATATTAAGGTTGGATTCATAAATGTAGTTAAACTTGACTTTGTACTCATTTTATATTTGAACAAGTGGGAATTGTTGGATATTGTTCAATATTGAGGATTGGTTTTGGAAGTAATTGAAATGGTTAACCATGAGAAAAATAACCAAAAACAAAACGAGAACAAAAAATAGTGATGGTCGAAAATTGGTCGGCAGCTGCCCAATCTTGTGCTGCAATTACAGTGGTCATTTTGTTCAACTGGGCAGCCGTCTAGTACCAAAATTTGTCAATTGGTTTTTGAATTCTGGTGTCGTTTTGAATGGTGTAAAACCCCTTTTGGCTTGGTTTTTACACCTTTTCGTGCATGATAATTGTAATTCTATATATATGAGTGATTTTCATGATTGAAATTATATCAAAAACATTAAATTCATTCATCAACATTCAAAATTAAAGATCAAACCTAATTTTTATATTGAAGATTCTTCGAAGTTCCTTTTTCCAAGTTTTGTTTACTTGATTCAAACTTGAATTAAGCTTTATTTACTCCTACAAACTATTTGTCATGAAAGCTTTCAAGCGCTTACCCCGGTGGTTGCAAATATCTTTTAAGTGCGGCGATTCATAATGACATTTAGTAGGAGTGTAATTTCTACTAATTAAGTAATAATAACCCTAATCTAGGTTATAAACTTATTTTACATTTAAACTAATTATTAAGTTAACAAATTTCTATTATTAACTACCTTGCTATCATTGTTAAATTGACTTACACCTAATGTACTAAAAAAAAATGAATATCTTCCGACTCTTTGTCTAGGTTCAATCTAATGCAAGATTGCACAAAATAGAATAAGCAAATTATATAATTCAATCTAAGTTAAATAAAATCTAGGCATGATAATTGAATTAATAGGCACGTGATTCGTTTAAAGCGTCTGAAGTACATTTCACTACAAAACATGATTAGTCACGATGGCTACAAATTTACATTAAATATATCCTTACGCAACATAAATATGTGCTACACATAAAGAGGAACGCAGTCTCACAAATACTCATTAAATGATCGTCAAGGATAACAGGTACATCTTTGGCATTCGGGATATCAGTTGCCTGTCCTTATGCATCTGAGTGCACCTCGTATTTTTCTCTCTGATAGTCCACTTACTTATTGAAGCAGGGATAGCCTCATAAGTCCATATATGCAATATTTATAGTTAATACAAATAAATATTTAATAAAATATTAAAATCATAAGCTTTAACATTTGAATAATTCTTCTTTACCAAGACATATGCCACATTGGCCTTGGTAATGCCAAGAAGTCCACTGTGATAGGTGGCGAGCGACAATGTGGCCATGGTAATGTAGCAGGCTTCTTAACATTTATATGCAGAGCCAATGAAAATTCATATGCATCATATTTGTTCTACCGCCATAATTCTATCCTAATCCAAACACTTGGAAAATACAGAATTAAACAAAGTTGTAACTTCTAAGGGTGTTAGAATTCCTAAGGATTTAAGAAGTGTAATCCTACTAGGAATGCACTACTCACCTCTATAAATACATCACTCCAATTCAATTATTAAGGTATGTTTTTCACTTAGTTTCAAGCATTCATACATATTTATTCTCAGATCATCTCTCTGACTTAATCATCGGAGGGGCGACGAGGTATGTTTCAGGTTGAAGGATACTGCTCGTGCTCATTCTTGGTCATCAAGCTCAGAAATCAGCAGGTACGATTTTTGGTAGCATCATTGACACCGTCGTGGGAAACACTACCAAAAGTCAAGGTAAATACACGTTCGGGTCATCCTCTAGCAAGCTCATCCATTCCAAACCAACCCCCTATTAGGAGTCTCCAATCCATCAAGAAGAATCACTAGCAATACCAGCAGCCCAACCACAGGTGGACAATACGGCCACACTCGAAGAACCTCGTCAACAAATGGTGACATTGACGCATCTTCTAAGTCAGAGAGCAGCTCATCCGACGTAGGAATATGCGTAGGCATCGATAGAAGGACAACTAGGAGGGTTCATGA
>CAIGRK010348083.1:0-10645 GCA_903798315.1 Fraxinus greggii | reverse complement strand
AAGGTGTTATCATTGGAGCTATACTTGCGTGGCCACCTATGTATTCTGACCCGGAAGTTAAAAGTTTTGTTCTATAGCAATCAAATGTTTGCTCAAGTGGGAGAATGTTAGAATAATTCTTTAATGTGAGCTTCCATTTTCGACTGTGAATTTTACGGGTTAGATGTATGGTTCTCATTGATACTGTGATTAGGCCCAATATGTTAAGTGATCACTTGGGCCGTTGTACACCTTACAAGCTATATTCTTATAATTAGGTAATTTTAAGTATGTGGGCCGAAAATATGTAAACCCTAAGTAGGGTTGGAGTCGTTAATGGGACGACTTAATAATTTCCTATATAAAGGCTAGGTCTCCTTTTCTTTCTATATTGTTTTATTGCCTTGGATGACTAATACTTTAGAGGAGCAAGGATATGAAGATCTAGCTAGTAATATTCATGCACAAAATGTCTTCCGTAAGTATGAATTTCAAATTGTCAATTTACAATATGTGATTCTTGTTTCTTAGCATGATTATTGTCAAATTTCAACATATGGTCCTTCGTATGTGCTTACTCATACATGACGCACGGACCATTCAATCAAAATTTTCAAGTCACGCCCCAATCCTCAATCTCAGTTCTACTTTCACGCGACGAAATGGAGATGGAATGGAACCATGACATACATTGATGGCCAGGTCCATGTTCATGCTCCAAAATATCAAGCCATTGCAAATATTAAGAATCCAAAACGAAAGATACATGTAAAAAGAATTATAAAAACCATAGTTTCATCATTATAGTAGAATACCAAGAGCAGATTCTGGTTGAAAACCAGTTGTAAAAATAGGAAAACAACGAAAAGAAGCCATACCTAAACTATATTGCTTGGTGGTAGGACTCTAGTTAACTGAGGCAGAGGAACTGAAACAGATTCTGGTTAGCTATTACACCCTGATCAAGCTATGTTTCTAGTGGAGCAAATAAGAAACGACTTGATTGACTTTAAAATTTATGAAGTAATTCTTAAGTCTGTGGAGCAAATTGTTAAAGCAGAAGTGCAATACCTTCATCAAATAAGTCTAATACTGCTCTTTGGCCTAGCAATTGTACTTCCCATGGCTTCACTAGGAGTTCGAAATATTTCCTTATGCTACAATTTCTTCCTATCAAACATGTACCGGTGCAATAGTTGACATCTTGCATTTCTATATGTGCAATACCTCCTTGGACACCACCTGTTGTGACTACAAATTCAAAGTAAAATAAAAATATTAAATTACTATGCTATAATCTGAATTTATATTAAATTAGCAATTAATAATGTTGGACACAGACACCTGATAAATAAAATCACGTGAACTCGTGTCATCTAAATTTTGTAAAATGATACAAAAACTAAAAAAGTTATTTTACATGTTAAGTTATATTAAGCTATATTATCATAGTATATACAATGGTAAAAGGCTGTAACATGTAGAGATAACTTGAGAAGTGCTTCAACCTTTTCTTCTAATGTTTGTCCTTTCTGAGTTTGTAATTGGCTTTGAGGTTCTCTAACTCTCCATTACTTTGAATTTGTCCAGCCACTTTTGATGATGCAACACCAAAACTATTAGGTGTAGGCAAAATGATGCAAATTCATGCAATGTCTCACTACTCTGTACATTCACATTTTTATGTCAATCCCAAACCTCAATCTCTATGCTATAGATTCCAACCATTTCCTTTCACCGCTTCACATCGATTAAAATATAAGTTGCAAGCTACCTCATATTTGTTTTACGAATAACAAACAGTATCATAATCTGCTTAGAACAATATTATTATTTAGTATTAATTGGACATTCCTTCACAATTAATCTGCTTTCACTTCCTTTAACCCCAAGCTATTCTTTTGACCACCCATTTAGAAAATAACGAGACTCTGAAGATAATAATGGGTACTGTACTTAGAAGCATCTTAAAGGGAGTCAAGTGCAAACTTATCTGTTGTTTATATTGTTTTTACTCCTTTTTGTCTGTTTACACCTTAAAGGTGGCTGCCATTGATCTTCATCGTATTGGAGCTCGTTTTGCTGCCTTTTCATCATGAATTCATAGACTGAAATTCGTTGATGCAGATTCCTAAATCTTAATTGATATAATAGTCTATATTTCATAACAAAGGATTGTTATCGTAGCTACAAAAATGACGATCTTTGTTAACTCAAATCAGAAGTATTGGCAACTCAAAATAGTGTAGACGGGGCCAAGAATCGGCCTTCAAATCTAACAATCAAAATTAAATTCTTGCACGCATCCAACAACATTTTTGAGGGGAAAAGCACACAGGTCCTCACAGATGAAAGAACGAATGAGGAATACAAATAAAACAACATATGCCACCTAACAGTTAATTTTCACCAGAAAGTCAGAAGAAAACTCTATAAATTTATAAATTCTAATCTGGAGCTTAATACCTGACCCATTACCAATCTCTTCTAGATTATATATGCAGGTGTTCTCTATTTATGGTCGTTTACATGTGCTTACTCATGTGAAACCCACTAGACGCTCTAGACCATTCAATCAAAATTTTCAAATCAAGCCCCATCTTCAATCAAAGAAGTTATACTTTCGTGCAAGGAAATGGAGATGAAATGGAACCATGACATTCATTGATGGCCAGGTCCAAGTTCATGCTCCATATTATCAAGTCATTGCAAATATTAAGAATCCAAAACCAAAGACAACACAAAGTGATAATTTAAAAACAATTAGAACGAACAGGGTTTCATCATTATAAAGTCCCAAAACATCAAGTAGAATAACAAGAGGTTAAAATAGGAAAACAACGAAAAGAAGCCATACCTGGACTACATTGCTCGGTGGTAGGACTCCAGTTAACCGAGGCGGAAGAACTGGGGCAGATTCTGATTAACTATTGCACCCTTATCAAGCTATGTTTCTAGTGGAGCAAATAAGCAAAGACTTGATTGACCAACAAATTTATGAAGCAATCCTTAAGTTTGTGGAGCAAATTATTAAAGCAGAAATGTAGATAATTCTTACGTTCATTAAATGAGTCCAATACCGATCTTTGGCCTAGCAACAGTACTTCCCATGACTTCACTAAGAGCTCGAAATTCATGTGTAGGTATGTATAAGATTAAATGACCCATATACACTTTCTCAACCCAAACCTTCCAACGGTCTCGTCCGAGTGGCATGTGATGCTTCACCTTTGGGCTTGGGTCTGTTGTTGCAATCTTCCCTTCGGCTACAATTTCTTCTGTAACAAACATCTACCAATGCAATAGCTGATGCTTGCATTTTTCCATATTTGCAATACCTCCTTGGACACCACTTTCTTGTTGTGACCACAAATTCACAATAAAATGTAAATATTCCTTTTAAAATTAGTATCTATTATCCGAATTTATATTGAATAATGTAGGATACAAAACCTGATGAGTAAATGCACGTGAACTCCTGTCCACTACATTCTGTAAAATGATACAAAAATTAAAAAGTTATTTTCCATGTTAAATTATATAAAGCTTTATTATCATAGTTTACATAATGGTAAAAGGTTATAACCTGTTGAGATAACTCAAGAAGTGTTTCAACCTTTTCTTCTACTGCTCCCACCCTTTCCGACTGAGTTGAAGTGTTTCAACCTTTTCTTCTAGTGCTCCCATCCTTTCTAAGTGAATTTGTAATTGATTTTCAAGTTCTCTAACTATCCCATTACATTGAATTTGTCCATCCACTTTTGATTGTACAACTCCAAATCCAAGTCCCCTAACTCTTTCACAAAGTTCAAGACCTAAATCTTGAGCAACAACGTCATTGCGGATGGAAGCTTTTGATGGTGTAATAGAAATTGATTGGCCACAATCTTGTATCATTTCTGCACTTATGGAACTCAAATTTTATACTAGCAAGTGATACATATAATAAATCAAATTATTAAGGAAAGAATGCTGATATAATAGACATATCAAAGTTTTGGCAACTACTTCATTTATTAGTTTTCCATCTTTTCTAAAATGTCCATGAGTCCATACAAATAATTTGAACTTTTTACCTAGTAAGAAAACAAAAAAGTATAAAACAATAGTAATTATAAAAGTTTAAGCTTCATATGCAAATATTACTTACATGAACTTCAAACAACCCATCAATAATTTCACTTAAATTTTCACTTACCTTAGATATTTGTAAAGTAAAATCAAAGAAAACTAACATGGGAACGTAGTGTTTGGAGAGACTAATGGATATTCAAATAGTCAATGACTAAGGTTTTGTCCCGTTGGGTTTTTTTGATAAAGTTTTTAATGAGACAACTTTTGTAGCGTACTTAAAAGAAAAATGTACTCTTTTTCCATCATTAGAATTTTTCCCACGGGTTTTTCCTAATAAGGTTTTAAAAAAGGTATATTCTTTGTATAATAAATGTCCATACTCTCATAATAACTTTTACATGTATGAAACTTTCGAAGAGATCAACGAGAGCTATTTTTGAAATCATCATGTTACTACGGTCATCAAGTTTTATCTTACTGGATTTTCTTGACGATATTGACGTACAAGATGTGGATCGCTTGATATAAGAATTGAAATCAAGGAAAGTAGATGTACTATTTTTCCTTCAATCAAGTTTTGTCCCACCGGGTTATCTTGACAAGGTTTTAATGAGGCAGCATTTTATTACTCCAAATTATTTGTACTCTTTTTCATTTGTTGGCATTTTTATCCCATTGGATTTTTGCCAACCAAGGTTTCAACGAGATAATTGTGTAAATAGACTTTCAAAGGAGAGTGTTGTAAATATAGTAGTATTTAAGAATGACTTTTATACCCGTGCAGTCCTAGTCATTATGACTATTGTATCCCTTGTAGCCCCCTAATTCTTCTGTATAAATATGAGGCTTTGAATCTTAACAAAACACAATTATATTGACTTCTCTCTATTTTTCTCTCTCTTCTCTTTAGTTTATAACATTGAAAAACTAGTTTTATAAAAAGGAGTTAGGCAATACTTTAATCAAATAGAAATAATTTAACAATGTAATGTCTTAAACTTTAAGAGAAATACAAAAAACGTATTTCAAACAAACTTTTGAATCTAAATAAGTTGGATACTAAAAAATAAACTAATCAATATTATTGAGATGATCAATATTGCCTTTTGGATCAGCCAAAAAAAAAAAAAAAAGGATATATCCAAGTGAGCACATCAATTGGACCATCATAATCAGTGAAATTCATCTCCAATTTTGCTTTTCCCTTGATTATTTTTGTTATAGAACCACAAGATGTTTTGCCCAATGCCTTTCATTCAAAATCCAAAGCAACTTTCTTCATGCTCTTTTTTGGATATGCTATTTTCGTTTGCTTTATATGCCTTTGAAAATGTTGCTTTGTTCTAATAGTTTTATTGATTATTTCGTATATGGTTTCTTCTACATCCACATCCACATCCGCGTCCACGTTCATAACCGTGTCCACATCCTTGTCCCGATATTGCATTTGCTTCAAGTAATGCAGTACCATTTGCTTCAAACAATGGTACAGAACCAGATGGACGTAACCCATGATTTCTCATTAACAGTTCATTATTTTGTTTAGCTACAAGTAGGCAAGATATGAGATCTGAGTACTTTTTGAAACCAAGCTCACAATATTGCTACTGTAGGAGCACATTCAAGATATGAAAGGTCAAAAAAGTTTTTCTATCGTATCTTTATTAGTGATTTTTTCTGCACACAAAGTCAATTTTGAACATAGTTTGAAATGTCTATTCAAAATTGTACTCACTAATTGTTTAAAGTCTTGCAAGCGAAGATCAATCCATTCATAGCGAGCTCTGGGGAGGACTAAAATTTTTTGGTGCTCAAATCTTCAGTCAATTTTTTCTAAAGAATCTGTGGATCCTTCGCAGTGAAGTATTCGATTTTCAATCCATCATGAAGATGGTGATGAAGAAAGATAAGTGCTTTTGCACGATCTTGGGGGACTCTTGGTTTTTTTTTCTTTTATTATCTCTCTCAGACCATTTGAGACAAGGTGAACCCTAGTAGTATCAAGGACCCAGAAATATAATTTTTGCCAGCTATGTCGAGTGCAACAAATTCAAGTTTTGTGATATTTGTCATTTCAGTAACTACATAATGAAGCAAAAAAATAAAATTAGCTTCAAAAAATATGATAAAACATTGTACAATCATATAATAACTAATTGAAATTACGAGGTTTGACCCAAATTACACCTAGAGAAGGGGTGAATATGTGTTTATGCTAAATTAAAACTCAATAATTAATTAACAACAAGTCACTATTAATGATCTTTAGATGGTTAATCAATCAATCAAATTATCCTAACTTTAATTGTCACAGTTATATGGAAAACAATAAATAACAAGCAGATTGATCATGGAGAAACCCCAACTAGGTAAAAAACTGTGGGCACTTTGCTAGTCAGAGATCCATTATTAACGAATTTTGAACTCACAGTCCGCCAGACATGACTACCACTAGTACTTTCTGACCTCCTGACTGCAATTCCCACTACTGTCCTGGATTGAGTGCTTCTACACCAACTCCCAGCTGTAGTTTTCGAAACCCTCCTGGATTGTGTACTTCTGCACCAACTCCCAACTTTATGAATTCGTCTATCTCATGTGGATCAACGAAGAACTCCATGTTTTCCAACAATTGGAACTCCAGTCACCTTCCCTTGATCTTCAGTACTTTGACAGATGTGTAAGAAGTAGAAATTTGGTATTTGGATTAAGTGAATTTGATGTTTTCACCGCGAAGAATAAATCGAACAACGAAGGTTGAAAGTTTTGGATGAGTTTGATGAAGTAGATAAGAAGCAGTATGTGGTCTCCCAATGTTCAACCTTAAAATAATTGTTCAGATGCATGCTAGTATTTATTTTGTAGGTTAAAGAATGAATGAGCCGGATAAAAAGTCTTAAAAACGTGAATTAAAATTCTCCGAATAACCCTGTCGCTCGAGCGAAAGCTAGGCGACAAGCGAGCAACGGTATGTCACTCGAGCGAAGTCCTGGCGATAGGCTAGCGACAATGTTTCTGTTTTTGTCATTCGAGCTAAATCATGGCGACAGTCTAGCATAATTACGGTGCCGTTTTTTCTTCTTTTCCATTCTAGAACCTTAGGCCTAATACGACTCTAATTATAACAATTGCAACTTACTCCTTGACTTTAACAACGCAATAAATCTAGTCCATTTTGTTAACAGACTTGCAATTATATCAAAAACCTAACAAGCTCCCTTTTTGGCGTTCTGTGACAAAATTACAAATCTAAAGTCAAGGTAGTAAAATAAAGTAGACTCAAAACATGTACTACTATCAAATCAACTATCTTGACTGAACTATATTTTTTCTCTGTAAACTTGTTTCCTGAAACAAACAACTCACTACCCAGTGTAAAAGAAGGCAAAACAGTAATATGAATAAACATAATTCAAACAGTTAATCATTAGTCGTGGTATTTAAAATAAAATGCATTAAATCATACCCACTAAATTAAAATGCAATGGCAATGTAACCCAACATACCAAAAGAAACATTGATATCACTAAACATCAAAACTTAAACTAGCTGAAACAAAAATTATATACTTTTTGATCAAAATATCGTTAAAAAACTTTTTAAGTATATCAAAATATCTAGTACTACAACTCCCTTTTTTTGTCACAAATGACAAGGGGCAACCTAGCAACTATGCTGCATCATCAGCATCAGTCCCCTCATCAGAAGTTGTACCATCATCCCAATGTCGACTAATCCATCATAGCCCTCACTGAAGATATCCGACAACACCACAAAGCATAGAAAACTCAGTAGTGTGTCGATCAATTGTAGCTCTTAGCTATGTAATTTATGCCATCATACGAGCCTGTTGCTCGATCAGCGCAATCATCTATCCCATAGTGCAATAGACGGGTTAATGGGAACATACGCAGATGGTGGAACAGGCTTCGTAGGTCTGAGCAAAAGTGGATATCAAGGGGATGTCAGCAAAAGGAGGAGCAGAAGAATGAGGAGAAAAATCGGAGGGATCAACAAAAATAAGGTCATCAATAGGATCAGCTGGCTCAGAAGAAACATGAGACCAAATCTAGGAAATGGTAGTGTGGCCAATCGGCCGAGAAACCCTCCTTGGAACCCCCTCAAAAAAACTAACGCTAAGCGCGGTCACAAGGCGATAAATAAGAGAGGCATAAGGAAGCCCTACTCTAGTCCCCTGACATGAAAAACACGTAAAAACTGTTGGCATATGAATGAGGGTAAATCAACAGAATCGACGTGTAATAAGGCGTACATGAAGTGGACCTTCTCCATAGGTAATTAGGAAGTATGGGAGATAGGTTATAGATTCATGCACACAATACGCAATAGAATCTTGTGATCAGTAAGGAGATAGCCAGTGCATATCGTACTAGGGCCTCCTTCCAACGGTGTGTTAAACACTGTCGAACGGACAAGAGAGTCCGTCGGAAGAACATCAATGACAATTATGGAAATAAGGGGTGAAAACCTCGAGGAATATGGGCTATGCTAGATATTATATCAGGAGTGATCTTGATCGTCTTACCCCTAAGAAATACCCTAAAAGTAGAATTGATAACATCATGAATGTAGCATAAAACTCGTGAACAAGAAGACTAGGAGGATGCATCAAATCTGTAAGTAACGGATCCCAACTCCTAGAAGTGAAAATGGCAGTGAGGTCGGGGGAAAGGTCATATAAAACTGGTTCTCAAATACCTCATGGGCAGTAGCAGAGATGAACTGGGATCGACTGAAGGAAGTGGACGCAGTCGATGTCTGTGCAGCTATCCGAGCTCGCTTAGGTGACATCTGAGAAGCAGACTAGAGATGCACATTAACTAATGCAATAGACAATATGACTGAATGAAATTCTATAATGCACATGAAAGGACAACCAAAATGATACTAACCCAACGAAATCACACAAATAAACCATATGCATGCAAACCAATGCAAAACCACACTACCGATGAAACTGTGCAATGCAAAGATGTAGACTACATGGTGATGTGACACCTGGACACAGTGCCTTGATAACATGACACGGTGCCCTGAAGATAAGACATGATGCCTAGACGAAGTTCCACGGTGACATAATGGCATGCCGCGGCGACGCGACGTCACCTCGCGGTGACAATCCTAACGTGAGCAAGTTAGTGAATGGATATCAACTAAGTGACAATAAGCATAAACAAAATCGAACATTATACCGAAAAAGTGGCGCGAATATTCAAGTCAATGAGCCCAACCACATTTTCAACTAAAAACCACCACAACCAACACAACTACAAACCAACAAAAAATTATAATCCAATGTCCATCAAATTCTAAGCCTCAATCACCAAAAAACACCCAAAAGAATTCAAAAAACAAGCCACAAGCATACCAAACCATTTAGAAATTAAGAGAAATGTACAAAATGATGCAATGTGTGATGAAACAAAATGATTATCAATCAACAATGAAGCGGAATGAAGAAATTAACCCAAGAATAGCAAAAGCCCCAAAAAATGAAAAATAGAAGAACTAGAGTTTTCGACCTTTACCTCGAAATTTTGAGAAAATTGAATGAATTGGAGTGGAAATTTAATCCAACAATCGACGATTGATGTTCACTTGATGCTTAATTGCACAATTTTGAAATGGGTGTGGCGAATGTTGAAGGAAAGATGAGAAGGAAATGAAAATATTTAAAAAATGCGAAGAAAAAGAATGTTAAATTCAAACATACGGGCTGTCGCTCGAGCGAGGATCGAGCAAGACAGCCTCTGCTTTTATTGCTCGAGCGTCTCTCAATGAAAAGCAGGTGAAAACTTTTGACACAAATAGCACTAAATTTTGAAATTTTCAAAAAATAGCCCCCCTTTTTTTTATTTGTATTTAAATAAATCAAGTTTCCGATATACTGTTGAGCTTAAAATATGTATGTGTTCACAAGTATTGCATATCAATAAAAAAATCCCACGTACTCAAAAGTTCAAATGGAGTAAAGTGTATAAATGACTAACGTGAGTTAAGTGTCATCATTTTCTTGTGATCATGACTCCAAACCTTAAATTTGTGATAAAGGACAAGAAAACATCACTGTTAGATAGTTATTTTCCTGTACTAATGAAAGTCAAATTCAGAAGTTTATTAAGAACTTAAAATGAAGCTCATTTTGCACGTATACTTTTTCTTTTCTACCCCTGAGTTTGAGCATATATAATAATTTTTTTTATTTTATCATTTTCTTCAATTATTAGATCTTATGTGCAGACTCTTATCCATTAAGCGATTAAAATGACACATGTAATGAGTGTTGGGCCGATGACTCCAAGTCAGTTGACCATAAAGCATTAGGTTATGAGAAACCCTGAAGTTTAATTACTTGAGTCAAATATGCTTCGAAAAAGAGTACAAGATGAACCAATTTTTATTATTTTATGATACGGGGATTATATGTGAGTTTAGGTCATCTAAATGAAAGTCAATTCACATTCAAAATCACCTTACCAATATATGATAGCCATCCCAAATATCACACATGTGGCCAGACTCACTCCCAAGATCATAGTGTATGCTTTGTAGATGGTACATGAAGAAACAT
>CAIGRK010348015.1:0-13955 GCA_903798315.1 Fraxinus greggii | reverse complement strand
TATATTACCATATCTTTTGTATGTAAATCATTATATATATATATATATATATATATATATATATATATGTAGTATAATGGTAATTGTTATTTTAAGTTTTCAAAAGATAATTCTAGTACTTGTATTCAAAATTTTTACCTCACATTATTACCTGTAACCTTTATTAATTAGCATACTTATCATTAATTACGGTTTCTGTCCAAATTTTTGTGAGCAAGATTTGAAATGTAAGGTTAATATTTTTTAGGATGGATATATTGACACCACAATTTTTATTTGTTTCACTCAGTGTTCTAAAAGGCATAATGTGTGAAGGAGGCTAGATGAGCTTAAACGAGAGGCATATGCGTAAAAAGCGTAAAAATGCGTTTTCTTATTTTAATATTATTTTACTTTTTAATCAATTAAAAATCATTTAATAACTAAAAATAATACATATCAAACATTNCAAATTTTTGTGAGCAAGATTTGAAATGTAAGGTTAATATTTTTTAGGATGGATATATTGACACCACAATTTTTATTTGTTTCACTCAGTGTTCTAAAAGGCATAATGTGTGAAGGAGGCTAGATGAGCTTAAACGAGAGGCATATGCGTAAAAAGCGTAAAAATGCGTTTTCTTATTTTAATATTATTTTACTTTTTAATCAATTAAAAATCATTTAATAACTAAAAATAATACATATCAAACATTTAAAATAGATTTATAGAAATTTTATACATTTTTTCAAAAGTTTCCAACAAAAAAATATGTTTCAAATGTAAATCAATTTTTAAATTTTAACTTGAAAAAATTGTAAAAAAAAATAAAAATAAAAAAGATAATAATGCGGTCAACGAATGTTGTTGACCACTGAATAAGGCGCTAAGCCACTTGGTTTAGCGTTTCCGCCGCACATCATGTCTAGGCGATGCCTTGGCGTGCCTTTTAAAACACTAATTACACCACATCTCAATTGCAGTAAGCCTCTGAATCTTTACTAATTGTTGCAATTATTTTCTTATCTTTTTCAATCGAATTCTTATCTTCAACATTCTATTAACAGTACGTTTTGTTTTTTATGATGATTTATATCAAAATATTTTGTTTTCATATTTTGAAATGAGTAAAAAATATTGTCATACTTTTTATTTAATATATATATATATATATATATATGATAAAATAAATAAGTTATTTTACTCAATTTCAATATATATTTGGAGATAAGACTATAATCAAATACGAAATTTGTTAACCGATGAAAAGTTTGAGGATAAAAATGATATGAAAAATTGTTAGGAACATAAGTGTTACAATGAGTAAAGTTTAAGAATTTTAAATATAAATAAAATGTGGTGTAAGAAATAAAAATTATGGTACGAATTAATTAGCGTATTTTGGTTATCAACGACTAGATTTGTTTTGGGAAGAATTTGTATTCAGTATTAAGTTTTGAACATGATGGGTCTAATAAGATTTTTTTTTAAAAAGAACATGACTAAATTAAAAACAAAATAATTTTGATAATTAATGGGCCACATTGACTGAATAATCTGCCTGATTTTCATATTGCTGGAGAACGTGAGTCTTTCAAGTATATTCTGCAGAACACTGTTCTTGGATCTTTCTCTGGCTTGTTTATACAGTTATTGTTCTTGATTTCTTATAAGCGCATGCGTAATTCAAAAACGTCTAATGTTTATGTACTGTTTGCCATCAAATTACATAGGCATTGAAGGATGGCATGAGGGAGAAATTAGAGCTAGCAACGAAATTTGGGGTTAAATTTGAGGATGTGCAGATGGTCAAACATGCAGACCCTGCCTATGTACGAGCAGCCTCTGAGGCCAGTTTGAAGCGGCTTGATATTGATTGCATTGATCTTTATTACCAACATCGAATTGACACGTGTGTCTATTGAAGTCAAGATTAGACCTTTATTCTCCTTTGTATTTATATATTTCATGATAGTATCCTTGAACTAAAATGATTGCCATTATTGATATCAAACCAATAGCAATTCATACAAGTTAAATCATCTAACTGATAATTATGCCAAAGAAAGAACTTCGATATTTCATCAATTAATTTTGTGATTACCTTTTGAATCTATTCGATTTCTGAAAAATGTTTAAATTTTCGAGGTTGGCCAGAACACTATAAATCCTTGTGTCATTATTCTCCTCTCCTGTTGTTAGAGAAACCTTACCTTGCTTCTGAGGTTGAGGTTATTTGATGAACTTAAGTGTCGTAAGATCATATAGATTTCTCTTTTGTATGGTCGACATACGTTTCTTACTTAAGCCTTTCCTTGTTTCTTTTGATCTCACTTTCTGCTAGATGGGAGAACTGAAGAAACTAGTGGAAGAAGGTAAGTTAAAACATATTGGCCTATCGGAAGCCTTGGCTTCAACAATCAGAAGATCACACGCTGTTCATCCAATAACAGCCGTGCAACTGGAGTGGTCTTTGTGGACAAGAGATGTGGAGGAAGATATAATTCCCACTTGCAGGTTTGATAATTATTTTGATCATTATTATTATTTTTTTTTTTACTTTGAGCCAGTAAGCAATATATAAATTTCTAACTCTATCATTGGTTCAATTATTTAGAGAACTTGGCATTGGAATAGTAGCATACACTCCTCTTAGACGGGGATTCTTGTCCTCCGGTCCAAAAGTGGTCGAAACTTTTTCTGAAGGGGACTTTCGAAAGGTGTGTATATTTTATACTTTGACCCCTTCTGAGCTTCAAATTTAACAGTATTCGCGTGGCTATACTCGTAAGTTTAAAAGATACTCTATACAATTCTTACAGTTAGTACCAAGAGTGCAACACGAGAATTTGGAGTACAATACGAGACTGTTTGAGAGGTTGAAGGATACTGCAAATAAAAAGGGATGCACCCCTTCACAACTAGCTTTGGCTTGGGTACATCATCAAGGAAGTGACGTATGTCCAATCCCCGGGACTACGAAAATCGAGAATTTCAATGACAACATCAGAGCATGGTCCGTAAAACTGACAAAAGAAGACATGTCTGCGCTTGAATCTATTGCTTCAGCCAATGCTGTCAAAGGCAATCGATATGCATCTGATTATATGGATACTTGGAAAAATGCAGATACTCCCCCTTTGTCTTCTTGGAAAGCAGCTCCATGAACTCCTTTTTTGTGCGCTAATACTGCCTTACTGAGATTGAGAGATTGAAATAAAATTTGCAATACATATTATAAGCAATCAGTTTCCATTACTAGAAACTGTGCGCCTTAATTTGTAAGTTACATCTGCCAAACTTATACTGGCATTTTCCCTAATAAATTACAGTTATCATTGTGATTATCACTTAGGTATGGACCATGATTATCAAAATAGAAGGTTGAAAATCTAGATGTTCAATTTTTTCAAACAGCATTAATTTGATTTTAAAATATTGGTTAGGAGTTTGTATCTATAATTGAGGTCAATGGTACGTCCCTTAAAAATATATAATGATAATATTTCTAACATTTTGTAATGGAAAAGCTAAATTATGTTCAATCATGCCACATGTACACTATCTCTTACGCATTTTTTTACATTCTTCCACATGACAGCATTTACACTCTTGATTTTAAATTCATTATTCACATCACTTAATAGATTTTCCTTCACATGGGAGGAATGTCAACCGTGTCGTAAGGAAGGATGTACATATAGCATTATTCAATTATGTTTAATCTCCAATCCTTATATCACATTATATTACATTTTTCTCACCACGACCTTTTTTTAATACTTTCAATTTCAATATTTGATTAATTAACGCTATTCGACAATTCCGTCCAAAACTTTTGTGAGAGGATAACTGCACTTAAATAAACAAAATAAACAATTTATAGAGAAAAAGAAAAAAAAGGAGATAAAAAGACTCATTTCTTCTACACTTTTTATTTCCCACTACGACACTTTGGATCCACACCTCCGATCATCTATAATACTGGGAACAAATGCATCTGAATTGTTCTGGACTATCCCACAACCTTTCTATGCCAAAACAACCACCCCTCAGCTTTGTCTCGGGCCTAGACCTTAGGCAAGGCCCGAGAAGCAGCCGCTTCAGAATCATAATTTTACAAGAAATTTCAAATATTTGCTTATTGAGTGTAAAAGAGAATAGAATAATTGTAAAATTATGAGATAATATAGCTTTTGTGTTGGGCAGCTGCTAGTTGTTGGATAGCTTATTATGTTGGCAGTTTCATTTTTGTAGATTTATTGGATAGCATATTATGTTGGCAGCTTCATTTATCGGAATCATCGCCAATCAAATGGATGGTTCATTTGAGCATGGTAGCGTATTGTGTATGTTTCTACAAATTCTATGAATTTGATTTCTTTAAATCATCCATTTGTGGATTCTTCAGGTGCCATTACTTCTTCATACCTCAAAAACTGGTAGTTTCCCCAGTGCAGTCTGTCGGACTTAGTACGTAACTTGATGAAACTTTTTTCTCATAATCATCCTCTTCATTGTTTGCTTTTGAGTTCTAGTTCTAGTATCAATCCCTCTCTTGTTTCAAAAATGGAGGCAATGGATCGACTTGCGTGCACGCTTTACTATGACATGTTGGCTATTAGGCCAAAAATTGATCAAGAAATCGAACTTTAAGAAAATCACGACTTACCATGGTTACTTGAAGTCATGTTAAAGGTCATGTGTGTTTTGTTTGCCATGTTTGCATATTGAGAGTCTAACTTTATGTTTTCGTTGGAGTGTATCTGTTGTCTTGTTCATTATTAAATGAACTAACGCTAGCACCCCATCAAAAATTAGAAACTGTTTCTAAGTAGACAATACAAATTTGTTCGGTCTGCCAATTTTGATGAAGCCATTTGTCTTAATTTGGATATTAATCAGTTGGTATTGGATAGAAGGACTATGGGTGCCAGTCTATTTAAGACATATATAGTAGGAATTGTAGAGCTACTTATTCAAAAGAATTTCTGGAATATATATCTAAAGAACACACATTAACTGGTTTTATATGAAAATCCTATAATTTGGATTCATTCGAACATTCTTGCAAAAACTAGATCGAACCGAACCATGCCGAAGAATAATAGACATGCTTTCCGAAAAAAGTAGACAAAAAACAAAGCACTGTATAGACAAAAGACATCATGCAAACTTCATGGGACGCAACAAAGTAATAGACATGCTTTTTGAAAAAAGTAGCTTTTTATTTACTTTTAAGCACAACCAAACGTGCTCTAAGATCGTTCAAATTTGTAAGGATATGATGAATTAATGTTGCTTAAATCAACATGAAATTCATCGATTTCACCATTCCATGGATTCAATTTCTCTCTATCAATAGTCTTGATTGCCTTCCAGACACACTACCGCATTTAACACCCGATCCGAACGATATTTGCCACAAAATATGACCCTTTTTTTTGTAATGGTTAAGCTAAAACCTTAACCTAGCTAATTCCAACAATCAATATAGCTTTGCTATTAAATTTTAACAACTAACAAAACGAACTGAATTTATTGAATTTGATAACAGGGAAGTCGAATCAGAGATAGAAAAGGTAAGACAGAGTTAAGAAAGAGATGAGAAAGAGAGAAGACAGAGAGAGATTTGGGAGGGAAATTCACACTGAACAACTTACACCTTTTCCCTCTTCTCCATCTTGTTATAACAGAAGAAAAGTCGCATTATTCAACTTGCAAAATATAAAATGTGTTCCTTATGACAATTGAAAGTTTTAGCTCAAAACGACACTGTCTCGTTGTCGTTCAAAATGGTGTCGTCCTGGCTTTGAATTGGAATTGGCAGCAGTAACTCTTCTTCCCGGCTGCAACTTGATGCCTTCTTCCTAGTATTCCTCTTGCCTTTGGTTCCCCACTTCAGTTGGTTCGCCCCCTTCTCTATAACATCCATCCCCCTCAGCTTCAACTTGTCCCAAGGCTGAAAGGATGGAAATGATGTCTATATGTACTCCGCGTTCTCCCTAGTTGCTTCGTCTGGATTGGAGCCTTTCCATTGAACTAACCAATGTGTTACGTCTATCCCTTTCTGATTAACCTTTCGAGCAGATGACACCCGTAGGGCTGAGTATGCTCTCCATGACCCTGGTTCTGATTTGGAAGTACTCGAACATGAACTTCTTTCTCCCCAATCTTCTTCTTGAGCAATGAGACATGAAAAATTGGGTGTATTTCGGCAGTAGTAGGGCACTCCACTTTGTAAGCCACTAATCCAATTTTCTGAATTATCTGACATGGCCCATAATACCTTGCCGTTAGTTTGATGTTAGATCTTCTAGCCACTGTCTGTTGAGCATATAGGTATAACTTCAAATAAACCCAATTATCCTTTAGTAACTGATCCATTCTGTATCTTTCTTGAAGTATTTCTTCCACTGCTGCTATATTGTTTTGCAGGTATGGACCCAAGGCCAATTAGGGAGGTTTAAGACCATATAATGCCTCAAATGGTGTCATTTTAATGGCTTTGTGTAGTGTGGTATTATACCACAATTCCGCCAAGCTAACCCATTTACCCCATTGCTTAGGTTGTTTATAAACCATGCATCTAAGGTACATTTCTAAACACTGGTTTAGTCTCTCCGTTTGCCCGGTGATTTGGGATGGTATGCTGTACTTAACTGCAGTTTGAACCCCAAATGTTTGAACAGTCCTTGCCAAAGTTCACTGGTAAACACCCTGTCTCTGTCAGTCACAATGCTCTGTGGCATACCGTGCAACTTGTAGATGTGATCTAGGAACAACTAGGCAATAGATGAGGCTATAAATGGATGAGCCAAGGTTAGGAAGTGTGCATACTTCGTAAATCTGTCCACCACCACCAATATCACATTTTTAGCATTATATATAGGTAGATCCTCAATGAAATCCATGGAGATATGACTCCATGCATACTGTAGCTCAGGTAGGGGTTGTAAGAGGCCTGGATATGCCACATGTTCATTCTTATACCTCTGGCATATATCACACTCTAGTACTTCTCGTTTGATCTCTTTACTCATTCCTGGCAAAAAAAATACTGCTTTGCTATGTGAATGCTAGCTTGAACACCTGAATGCCCACCCTCCTGGGAAGCATGAATGGCTACAATCAGCTTCTTCTTCACCCCTCCACCATTTCTAAGATAAATTCTTGACTTGTATTTAAGCGGTCTATTTACGTATTGATAATCCGGATCTGTCTGACCATCTAGCAACAGGTTATTAATTTTATTTGTAGTGGCTTCATCTCTTGCATAACTGGTAATTACTTCTTCTATCAACTAGGGAGTCACAGCAGTGATAGCGAGGCATTCTATTTCCCTTTTGGATAAAGCATTTGCCACCTTATTGTCAAGGCCCTTCTTATACTGAATTTCATAACTGAGTCCCAGCAGTTTAGATAGCCATTTTTGTTGTAATGGAGTAGTGATCCTTTGCTCCAGCAGGTACTTAAGTGACTGATGATCGATCTTAACAATGAAGTGGTGTCCCTCCAGATAATGTCTCCACTTCCTAACAACTGTTACTAGTGCTAAGAGCTCCTTCTCATATATAGATAGACCTAAATTCCTGCTACAAATGCCTTTGCTCAGTTAGGCTATAGGTCTTTTGTTCTGCATCAAAACAACCCCTAATCCTCTATAACATGCACCAGTCTCTATAACAAATGGTATAGAGAGAAGTCTGGTAAGGCTAAAACTGGTGTGGTGTTCATGGCCTTTTTCAACTTCTGAAATGCCACCTCCACATTTTCACTCCAATGGAAATTATCCTTCCTAAGTAAATCAGTTAGAGGTCCGAAAGTAACCCCATAACCCCTCACAAACTTCCTATAATACCCAGTCAGGCCATGGAACCCTCTAAGTTGCTTAACATTGACTGGTGTGTGCCTCCTTTGCATTGCAGTGAGCTTAGAAGGGTCAGCTAACACCCCTTCTACAAAAATAATGTGGCCTAAGTATTCTATCTGAGATTGCCAAAAGAACACTTACTTTCCTTAGCATACATTTGATGCTGTTTGAGAATTCCCAGTACTACATCGACATGTTCACAGTTGGACTCTTAAGTCTGAGCTATACACCAAAATATCATCAAAGAATACTAGAATGAATTTTCTGAAATGTTGCTTGAATACTTCATTCATTAGACATTGGAATGTGGCTGGAGCGTTTGTCAATCCGAATGGAATTACTTTGAACTCAGAACTCAAATAGACCTTCATGAGTTTTAAAAGTTGTTTTATGGATATCTTCAGTGGCCACTCTAATCTGATGATAGCCAGCTCTCAAGTCAATCTTTGTAACAACTTGGCTCCCTTCAACTCATCCAACAATTCGTCTATCAATGGCATAGGGTACTTGTCCTTAATTGTGAGGTTATTAAGCTATCTATAATCTTCACAGACTAGCCAAATAACGTCTTTCTTTTTGACCTGCAGCACAGGTGAAGTATAGGGACTGTTAATTGGTTGTATGATGCTATTCTCCGTCATTTCCTTAACCATTCTATATAATTCTGCATTTTGTATGTAGGGGCATCTATACGGTCTCATCTTGAATGGTTGTGCCCCCTCTTTTAAGGGTATGTAGCGATCATTGAACCTGGGTGGGGGTAAGCCTTTTGGCTTCATAAACACCATAGGGAATTGCTTCACCACAGCTTCTAGCTCTGCTAGAGTGGATCTCTGTTCGCCTTTAGTAATGGTAGAAATCTATGCCATGATTCCATAAGTTTGAATCTTGCTCCATGCTTTCCCTTCATGATCATCCAACATCTGAAATTCCTCTTTAATTGTTTCATCCTGAAGTTCCATTCTGACATCTTCATGACTGAGGGTAGTGCTTCCTTTAATGAAATCGAACAATATCGGGCTAAATTGACCTAGCCAGTCCACCCCTAGTACCATGTCACTGCCCCCCAGTTTGAGAACCCTCAACTGGTATTGGAACTCCCAATCCTTCATCTTCCAAGTTAATGGGTTGCAGATAGCCTTGCAAATGAGCTTTCCTCCTCCTGCTACAGTTACTGAGGTAAGTTTGGCTACATGCAGGCTGCAACTGATGCTACTATGTTGCTCATCAATGAAGCTATGAGTTCTTCCACTGTCTATTAGAATAGATACCATTTTTCCTATAATCGGCCCAGGTAACCTGATAATTTTACCTTTGTTACTGCCCACCAATGCACAGAGTGAGATCTCCATCAATTCATCCACTCCTTCTTTATCCATTTGTTCTTCTCCATCTCTAGGTGGTTCCACTACGATTGTCATGTTTGAATCAAATAAACCCTATAAGGATATGAGTTGACATTTTGCAAAAAATCAATGCATTAATTATGAGGCAAAATAAGGGAATATTCCATTTGGTGGGACTTGATGGATTAAGAATTTTGGAATATTCTCCAATCAGTTTTTCAATGGCATGAAATCAATGCCTTCACAGGTTCTACACAATTCACAAATTGTGGCTGGCGTTGGCATATTGATAGCGCTATGGCGCCGAAGATCTAATCCGTCTCCAATTTTTTTTTTTAAATAAATAAATTAAAATAAATTAAAAGATTAAAGAGTAATTAATTTCAAATCTTAGTATTTAAAATATCTTTTGGATTAATAATTTTCTAAAATAGATTAATTGAAACGACATGTTACCAATGTAATATCTCTCGTCTAAATTAGTTTATTGAGATTATTAGGAAGGTTATGTGTACATAATTCATGCAGTCATCGGCTCAAAGGAAGGTTAATATTTNCACGTCTGGGCGCTGCAACACCCGACAACTACCAAAAGGCGGCCCAGCCTGGGTGCGGCAGCGCCTAGGCCTGGGTACATTGCCTAGGCAACCCCGGGTTTCTATCCGATAATTTTTTTTATTAAAATAAAAGAAAAAAATAAAAAATAAAATAAAAGGGGACAATTAAATTTCAAATCCTGATACTAAAGTTTATTTTGGATTACTAATTTTCTAAAATACATGTTACCAAAGTAAGATATCTTGTCTAGATTAATTTATTTGAAATATTAGGAATTTGTGTGTACATAATTCATGCGAAAATTCATCAACTCAACTGAAGGTTAATATTTGGTCGAATTATTTGCACATTTGTGGTAATAAATATGTGATAATTGTAAAGTTTTCCATTATGTGAACATTGAGTCATTCCAAAGATAGACTTAATGTTTGATCGAATTTATTATCAATATTTGATTACTACACCAAGAGTACCACTGTAAGTTGGTATTTCTATTCAAATGCTAAATGTCAATGTTGTGTCCGGTCTCTTGTGATGGATCCATCATTTTTTGAATTTATTGATTGCTCAATATGGATTCCCATGTGAACATTTTAATTAGGTTTATGTTCTCTATTCAGTTAATCCATCAACTTCTTCAATATGGATAAACATCAATTCAATTCCTGTGCTTGAACTAAAGTTTAAGGGCTGAAAAAGGACTTGTGTATTGTTCTTGGCGGCATAGATGTAGACTTTACGTTAAGAACAGAAGAATTCACTACTCTTACGGATAAGAGTTCCACTAATAAAAATGAAACTTGGATAAGTGAGATCTTCAAACCGCATAAGTCTAATAATCATGAAGCGTGAAATTCCAGCAATATTCGGGGGCGTTGTGTTCGATAAAGTAATTATTGTCAAGGAATTTCTTAAAGAAATTGAAAATGCTTTGCAAAAGACGATAAGGCCGAAATCAATATGTTTGTAGCAAACTTAATTTCATTAAAGTATAAGACTAAAGAAATCATAAGGGAGTACATCATGGATATATCTTATCTTGCTTCAAAACTAAAGACATTAAAGTTTGAGCTGTCTGATGACTTTTTCGTGCAATTAGTTTTGATTTCTCTTCTTGCACAATTTGGTTATTTTAAGGTTGTTTACAACGTCAAAAGCGAAGTGGACTTGTGTGCAAGAAGAAGAAAATTTAAAGTAAGAGAGAAGTGAAAGTACTTACTTGGCAAATAACTCTAAAGAAAAGTTAAAAGAATAAGGAAATTGCTTTTGATTCATTTCAAAAGAAACAGCAAAGGCCTGAAAATGATAAATTATCTTACTGTTACTTTTGTAAAATTTTGGGACACATAAAGAGAGACTATACTAAATACCATGTTTGACATGTAAAAAAAAAAAAAGAACACTTCTCACTTTGGTTTGTTTCGTGGTTAATTTAGTTTCAATACCAAGACACAGTGAATAAACTCTAGTGCCACTACACAAATAAGTGTGTTTATATGGGGTTACCTAAAAAGCTGAAAGCCAATTAATGCTGAAATATTCATCTATGTGGGGCGATGGCAAATCAGTTAAAGTTATGCTCTATAGACTTAGTTTTTTTTTTTTAAAACTAAAAACGAAATTTTATTAATAAAGCCTCACATGTGGTCGAGGATAATCAAGATTACAAAAAGGCATTTAAATCAATACAATTCAACATCTAAGGTAGGGTAATTCCCAACTAACCGTACGCAAAATTCCTCTAAGAAGTGTTGGAAACTCTTCGCCAAAAGACAGGTTCATAGACGAACCACCGCTACCATTTTTTGCAAGGAGATCAGCCGCCATGTTGGCCTCTCGAAACATGTGATGGACCTGAGCATTTATCATTAAAGATCGGTTATTAATTGAATTTGAAAGACATTTGCGTTATCGTCTTTTAGACGAAATTTGGTTTCTGCTTTTACATTGGACAAATTTGGTTACTCTTGTTCAATTGAAGATTGTCAGTCCAGTCTTTTTCTTAATTCAAATATTGTTGTTACTAGTTTTTTTATCTGGTTATGATAACCTCTCACCCCGTTTGACCCCCATTATTTGATACTATAATTTTTAGAATATTATTTTTTAAGAATGTGTGGATAAAAAAAGAAAAAAGATTAGTTTATGTATAATATTATTTTATTGGAGTATGTATGGTTGATAAAAAGAGAGAAACGATTAATTATTATTTTAATGGGGACAAACGGGGGCTATATTTCCTTAATAAGGTTGCCTCTTACAAAGAAAAATTGCATCCGAACTTATGTAGTATTAAACATAAATTAATCAATGAGAATCTTGCTTTGATATGACACAAGGGATTATGTCACATCTCTCGAAAGAGAAAGGTAGGGTTGTGTATGAAGGAATTCTTGATCCCCTTAATTTTCAGATTTGAGTGATTATGGTAATTACATTAAGAGGAAAGAAACAAACAATCATTAGGAAATTAGGAGCCAATACATAATGCCAGGGTCGCCGAGCATGAATAGTACTACTGAGAGACGAAACAGAATACTTAATATAGTAAGGAGTATGATTAATCATTTCACATTTATAGAATCTCCCTAGGAAGAAGTACTAAAGACTACTGCTTAAATTCTCAATAAAGTTACAAGTAAAGCAACTATTAAAGGGTTACAAGTTTTTAAAGATCCTACTATTAGGTCAATTTTTGAAATGTAAAATGTTCAATTCTTGAGGATGTAGAGTTTACGGGAGGAGATAAGGTTTTAAAATTAAGGATTTTGTTTTGAAGAAGAATGTGTACATAGCTCTTCTGTTGTAAATGATAATGATCAGGATCTGGCACAAATTCTTTCTCCAAATCTTATTCAAGAGCAATTTCGGATCAAGATAATATTACGAAATTCGCTATACACAATCAAGTGATTGTTCCAGAAAAATAAACTCAACAACCTCAAGAACAAATGCCATTAAAGAAATCAACTAGAGAAATGAGAAAAATAATTCGAGAAGACTTTGTAGCCTTTCTCCAAGAAAATAAAGATGGCAATAGATTGATGAAAGAAGACCCGATCAATCAACTTTCATCAAGTCAGGAATAATTCTTAAGAGAGGATTGATACCATGAGTAAAGAGATAAAGTTCGTGAAAGAAAATGGTGTTTGGGAACTCATCCCATTGCCTGAAGATGCGAGTCCCATTGGTTGTAAACGGATATTAAAAACTAAGAGGGATTCGAAGGATGATGTAAAGAGATATAAGGCTCATCTTCTCGTAAATGACTTTACTCAAAAGAAAGACATTGACTTTAAAAAGACTTTTTCTCCAATTTCTAAGGAAGACTCTTTCAGAAATGTTATGGCACTTGTGATAGATTTTGATCTTAAGCTACGTTAAATGGCTTAGAAACTAAGGAAATTCATCTATGGACTTAAGCAAGATTTCCATCAATGGTATCACAAACTTCATCAAGTAATCATCTCGTTTGGTTTTAAGATGAAAACAGTCGATGGTTGTGTATATCACAAGTATACTGTGAGTAATCATATATCTCCATGACATGTTGCTTGCTTGCAATGATATAGGTCTATTGTACGAAATCAAGAGATTTTTGTCATGAAATTTTGAAATGAAAGATCTTGGTGACGCTTCTTTTGTGTCAAGGATAAAGATACGCCAGGATCGTTCTTGAGATATTTTTAGATTATCACAAAAGAGCTATATTGATAAAGTTCGTAAGATAATTGTAATGTTGATATGTAAATCGGTGATACCCCTATTGCTAAGGGAGACAAGTTTAGTCTCAATCAGTGCCCTAAGGATAAACTTAAAGGAAAAGAAATACAAAAAGGAATTCCATTTGCTTCAGCAATTGAGAGTTTAATGTATGCTTAGGTTTGCACACATACGGATATAACATTTATTGTTGGAATGCTGGACATATATTTAAATGACTCTGGGATGAATATTTGGAAAGCATCCAATTGAATTTTTTTTTGTATATATAGAGAACTAAGGATTACATGATCACATACAGGAAATTAGACCAATTGGAGATCATTGGATGGATATTTCGATTCTAATCATGGAATATGACTATGAAATTTTGTCATTAGGCTGCACATTTTGGATGAAATTGAAAGACCAGTTAAGTTATCCTGTGACAATAGTAGTCTAGTATTCCAACAGGAGATCGATGCTATCAAAATTT
>CAIGRK010347975.1:0-15189 GCA_903798315.1 Fraxinus greggii | reverse complement strand
TTTATGTCCAAAATTGATTGGATCTAGGACATAACACTTACATGTACATTATTTTTTGCCTCCCTTGTTAATAGAAAGTGTGTTGACAAAAAAATATTAGACGGAAAACAACTTTTTTTGAAACTTTCGAATGACAGAATGACACATGTTCAGTCATTGAAGTTGTCAAAGAAAATGTACACCAAATATTGTTGGTTGGTGGATTACTTGTATTCATGTGTGGATCTTGTTACATATACATAATGGATTAAACAATTGATTACATAATACCACACACTTGACTATTTAACAATTTAAAATGAAGCTAATTTTTTATCTATTTTTTTTATATTATATTATGTAATTCTTTATGCAGAATCGTAAGGCAACATCCTTGTTCGGATTTGAGCCCTGAAGGAAATTATCTGCGTTTCTTTTTCACTTTCTGTCCTTTTCTTTTGTTTTTGTTTCATTGCTCTCATGCTCAAACACGTGGAAGAAAAATGAGATTTTCATAGGGCTTTTTCATGCATTTGCAGAGTTAAATGCACCGTGGGTCCCTAACTTTGAGTGGATACATATTTTACTCAGTGCTATTAGATTACTTAACTTCGATTTGCTTACATTTCTAGTCATTCATCTCAATCTTGATACAATCAAGTTATCCAACTGTGATTTATCTGCAAATCTGATGATTCTATGAATTGCTTCGTCAATTTAACTAATGCCATGTGCTGACTTGAACGTTATAACTAACGTCCGACTATCAGATATGTTCATATCACACAATAATGCACGTCATCTACCTTCAAAATTTTCTTTAAAACAATGTAAATTGAAAGCTTTTATGTCAATTATTCATTATTTTTAATGTCGAGTCAACATATTTCGTTCGTTAAATTGGCCATAGTGGATAAAGTGGTGTGATCTACAAGAAAATCTAAGTCAGACGAGTTGTTCGCAGCATATTGAATCATGTCATGTTAGAATGTCACTATGTTATGGTTTTTGAATGAATAGAAAATCAGAAATTCTAATAGACATTTCTTTGAAAATAGAAAATACCAACTTGACTTAGCTTGCATGTTGATATGGTTGTACGTATTTATCAAACGGGAAATCATACACTATTGATTAAAAAGTATTCAAAACCTCAGAATAATATAACGGACCTAAATTGATATAATGCATGTGATGCTCTACGCTAAACTTAGATGGTATAAATTTATTATCTTCATGTTTTTCGATTAATAAGTATAGTTTTGCAAACCAATTTGAAGTCCATCTCTTACCCCTGCGATCACTTGGTGGGAATATTGTAAGCCGTACTCGACGAAGTTTTTTTTGAGATTATAAGTTAGTTAAATTTCATTTCTTATTAAATAGTTTATCTGATCCACAAATTTTATTGACTTTTTAATCACATATTTTACTAGATTCACCAGCTATAATCTCAAAAAGTTTAGGGACTAAGTTAGACGGTTAGGGAATATACATTACCATTATGTGCATGTCAAGTTTATTATTTAATAAAACATGTTCACGTGTAATGATAAGACTTAAATTCAAATCTATTTATATATCTAGTTTTCAATGAACTTTCTCAAATATGATTAAATTTAAGAGGTTTTTTCGAGTTGCTATTAAAGTTTCTCGAATGGTTTCCGTGATAACATTGAACTTTAAAAGTTTTCGAGTTGCTAACTAAATTTACCCAAATGTTATTCAATCNAAAAGATGTTCACGTGTAATGATAAGACTTAAATTCAAATCTATTTATATATCTAGTTTTCAATGAACTTTCTCAAATATGATTAAATTTAAGAGGTTTTTTCGAGTTGCTATTAAAGTTTCTCGAATGGTTTCCGTGATAACATTGAACTTTAAAAGTTTTCGAGTTGCTAACTAAATTTACCCAAATGTTATTCAATCAATTACTCTCCCACTACCCGTTTTCAAAACATACATCACTTGGGATTTGATGTTTGGATTTTGACCGGGTGTTGTTTAATTAAAATATGATAAATTGTCTATCTCTGACGTTCTCAATTTTTGCAGACTTTCTCTTAATCTTCAATTTGTGTCAACGAAAATTTCTGACATTTCAAAAATATGTTTTTAAAATCCAAATGAATGGAATCCATCCATTTTTTCGTTAGTTGACCGAAAAATGATTTCAACCAAATTTGATAAGAGCAAAATGGTATCTTTAGTATTAATACTGTTCGTCCAACTGTCACTTTTTTTACCGTTTTAGATTCTGACGCACAATGGATAGCTTGGTTGATAGCTTGGTTGTCCAATTCGGAATGCGAAAGTTTGGATTGGTTATTCGGTTAGTCGAAATTCTTGGCGTTTTGACCTTTATAAATATCATTTCACTTTACATTCATTACAACATTTTTGAGAGCATTTAGATTAAATATTCTTGAGCTAAATTATATTGATCTTACATCTTATTTATCTTTATTGAATCATTCATTTTGAAAAACTTTTGATTGAATCAACCTTTGAAAAACATCTTTCTCATCAAAGTTTTTTTTTTGCCTCACGTAACATTTGAGTTTCATTCATTACTATTCATTGAAGTGTTATCTTATTTCCCTCTTTGTAATTAATTTGATAATATCATTTATTGAGAGAAAAGTTCCAAGTTATAAAATTATTTTTCTTTTAAGTTTGTGGGCCATATGGTCACAGAAAGCTCAATATTATATAAAAATCGGCGCTCGTTGTTTATAAGTCGTCGAAATCATTATAAGGGTTTGGATTACATCATAAGTCAATCAAATTATTGAAAAGACCTTACTCTTGACAGAGCGTTTGGTAACGGAGGACTTAGATCATTGTTTGAATTACATTATTTGCACACTCTTTCCATTTTACTTATCACTTTTGTACTTGTGCATTTTTATTTGATTGACTTGTTCGTTCTCAACTTGCTTAAACTTTAATCAATTTTTTTAAAAAAAATTTGAAAACCAATTCACCCCTCTTGGTTAATTATTTTTGAGCTATCACTAAAAACATTACGAAATGTTTGAAATTGTATAGCTTCAAGTGTTTAATATTTTCGTTTATCTTTGCATGGTTTGTTTGACTTAAAAATGTTTGAAATTGTATAGCTTCAACTACAACCCTCTTCCTGCACCAAGACTGGGGACTACCTATGGAAAATATTGACAGAGTTCCTTCATTCCAAAAATTTTCAAATATAATTGAACAATCAAACATAGACTAATACAAGCACATCTGATTGTATAAAAAGGAATAGAAAAAATCAAGAGAGAAGTCAGATGAGCCTGTGGCATTAATAAAGTGAATTTAATTGCTAATTTTTTATTATACCATCATTAACTGTTCTGCTTGGGACCATATTTTATTTTTGGAATGTTTCGAGTTGTGAAGTTTTGAAAAAAATATATTTATTTAATTGAAGCACCAATGACTAACAAAAATACAATAGAAATTATTGATAAAATTTTAAGAGATATTTTTGGGCAATTCAAAACCATTTGGTAGAACAGTTTTTGTATTCTGAGGAGATTTTCGCCAAGTATTGTATGTCGTCCCAAAAGCAATAAGACAACAAATAATTAACCAAAATTTGATTATATCATATTTTTGGGAGAAAATGAAAAAGATGAAGCTAAATCAAAATATATGTGCTCAAAATGACAATCAATTCGTACAATACTTGATCCAAATTAGTAATGAGCAGAATCTTACATAGTAGGTAATTTCATCAACTTACCGAAGGCAATATGTTGCACTTTATCGCAGAGTTTCAACGCAAATAACAAAAATTTTGGTAAAAGCAAAACATAAACATCGTATACAAAGAAAAGTTTTTGTAATCAAAATATTATATTTCAGTTTATTCACCGTTTACACATTATATGCACAGGGCATGTTTGAGCCCTATTTTCTTTTGAAAATGCATTTTAAAATAGTAGATTCATGGAAAATATGTGGTTAAAAAATAAAGAAAAACTTTGAGTTTGCGTGTAATATTATATTACTGAAGAATGAATGGTTGAAAAGAAAAAAAAAGTTAATATATTTTGTAAATAATGAGGATTAAACAAGAGCATAATTTTAATTTTTCCTTGAAAAATATCTATTACTTTAACCACTTTTAAAAACGTATTAGTATTTCAAAAATATTATACATACCATTCATCCGATACATAAGATGTGTAACGCATGTACGTACTACACACACTTCAAAATCTGATTTAGGAATAATTAATCCTTTGAGATGGTTGAAATGTAGGTAACAAAGTTTCATAAGCTCACCAGGTCAGGCACTACTAGCGGCCCCCTTTGAATCCACGTCAATGAAACCAAATCAACCCAATCTCAAGTTATTTATGAGAAAATTAATCATTACAATTTCCCAAAATAATTATAAACATACCAAAAAATAAAAATCTAAAGCTAATAAATATTTCTTAACTTATTGTAACCGAGTGTAGTTGATTGATGTAATTTAAAAATCAAATTTGAGAGGATTTTTAGAATGGGAAACTCGATTCCAAATCTGAAGGAGTTTTCATCTCCGTGATTTTTGCAACGAGTGTCTGAATCTTACTAAAATTTTAATGATTTGATTTTTGCAACGAGTGTCTGAAACTTGCTAAAATTTTCAATTTCTAGCATTTGGGAAAAATTAATTTCAGAACAATTCCAGCTGAATTTGGAACGTGTTCGGTAGAGATTAAAATCGGATTAAAATTGAAAAATTAGCCGTTATTGTTGACTTTTGTTAAATGAGTGAGATTCAAAAATGGCTATATTTTCAATTTTAATTGACTTTTAATCTCTACCGAACGCGCACTTGGTTTGTTATTGTTTAGGCCCGTTTGGTTTTTGTTTCAATTTTTAGTTTTGAGTTTATTTTCAATTTTCTGTTTTGAAGTTCTGTTTCTGGATTGCTAAAAACGCATTTGAATTATCATTTTGAAAAATTATTTCTGAAAACAAAAACCTAGAAAATACATTTAGTTTAAAAATTTGAAAAATTATTTTACTGCATTTTATTCCATGAAATTTGTTTATTTGTTAAAAATAGAACATTTTTTTTATTAAATATTATCAAGTAATGTATACGTTTTAAAGTTGATGAATTTTACAATATTTTTTTCTTTACAAAAGTAAAATAAAAATAAAAAATAAATTGAGTTAAAAATATAGGAAATAAAAATAAAATTAATGATATGGATTGAGAATATTTTTATTTGTGTTAATCTAAATATGTATTTTTAAAATTTTTATGTAAATAATCATTAAAAGTTTGAATTATTTATTTTTTTGTCATTTGTATAATTTTTAAAAAATTAGAATTTATTTTAGATTTTATTTTTAGAATTTTAGATTTTATTTGTTAAAATTGTATATTTTTTACTTTTTAATATTCTTAATTTTTAAAATTTTCTTTGAATAAAGTTGCTTTTTCCTCCCATATTTTGAATGTTTTCATGATTTTTACTGAAAACACTTCATTTTGAATTTTATGTTATAAGTTTATCATTATTTTTGAAAATTTATTTTCAGAAGCACATTTTAAGCTGTGGGTTACAGTTAATTTACGTACGCTAGTTATAGGATATTTTTGATATGTTTGTTAATTTTTACGTAGAATTTGAAAAATTATTTTTGAGGGCAAATCTCAACTCTTAGAGAAATTGTAGGGTATCCCATTTAACAATTTTCAAACTGTAACCGGCCCCCACGCGGACCCGTCCCCTATTAGATAATGGGAAGCACGTTTTTTAACCCACTTTCCCGCGAAAATCTCCCCTCCCTCTCTCCCAATCCCGAATCTGAATATCTTCGTTCAAATTTTCTTCTCGCTAGGTGTCCATTTTAATTGAAATTGAATTCACGATGTCACGAAATCCAGCCACCTCCGATCACAAGGATTTTTTACGAAAAATTCCTCAGATCTCCATTAGGCGCAGAGGAAATGTTGATGAAAACGAAGAGGAGGAGAATATTGATTTAGGTAAGAATGAGTCCGAGAGGGGGAAATCGTTAATTGTTGAGCCCTCCATGCTTGGTCTGAATCAACTCAGGACCCAGTCGGTTCCTTCGCCTCTTGATTTTGGGAATTTAGGGACTAGTAATAATCAAGGGAAAGATGGAGGCAATTGGCTAGCTAAATCGACTTCAACTTCTCAACGATCTGCTGTCACTTCTATTGAACAAGGTGGATTTTTACAATTCGATATGTTTATGCGTGGTAATATATGCTAATGTTTGATTTGAAATTTACGATTGTAATCGCATAAATAAATATGTCCCAGTGTTAGTGTTAATTAGCTGGCAGAGAATGTAGAATAACTATTGCAGATTCAATGATCTTGAATAGTTCTTCACTTTAGGGTTTGAGAATCACTATACAAGTTTGAATCATTGTGGACAGAAGCATCATTTAATTATTAAGGTCATCTGTTTCAGAAAAATGTTACAAAAACTAGGTCTGAGAATTTTGATTTCCTTTTACTTGCCATCTCGATTATTTGGAAAATATTCCATAAATTTTAGTAGTCTAAGCTCAAATTTAAGTCAAAATATACATCTGAATAGCATGTTACTGTTTGCAGGTACAAAGGTCCAATGGAGTCAATCAAAACCTTTGAGAATCCCTTCGCCCCACCGTTCGGGGTCAGAGGTAATCACACTCCACTTCTTCATGGCTGTTCTATTCTATTAGATGTTTTAGAGGTCTCTTCTATAGTATTAAATTAGATGAATGAATTAGGTAGCTGAGCTTCATGTCTCTGTGCTTTTTGTAGGGTTACAATGCAGCTTTTGTCAAGGAAATACAATCTCCACGTTTCCAGGCTATTCTGCGTCTAACAAGTGGTCGTAAAAAGAGAACACCAGATATTAAGAGCTTCTCTCATGAACTCAATTCAAAAGGTGTTCGACCAATTCCATTCTGGAAATCTCGTGCTGTTGGTCGGGTGGAGGTATGCAAGATACACCACGCACCCTCCTGTTTCTCCTTATCAACACAAATATTTTGCCTTGTCACACAGATTTTCGTATTTTTGTCATTCATTTTCTCATTCTCAATGCTGCATTTAACTTCCAATATCAACTGTTTCCAGGAGATTATGATGATGATTCGGTCAAAATTTGATAAATTAAAGGAAGAGGTGAATGCTGACTTGGGTATCTTTGCTGGGGATTTGGTGAGTATACTTGAGAAGACTTCAGTATCTAATCATGAATGTAAAGCAGGTTTGGAGGATTTGTTAGTTATAGCCAGGCAGTGCGCAAAGATGTCACCCAACGAATTTTGGTTAAATGGTGAAGGCATTGTACAGAATTTAGATGATCGCCGTCAAGAACTACCCATGGGAACTCTCAAGCAAGGGCATACCCGCCTTCTATTTATTCTCAGCCGCTGCACTCGTCTTGTTCAGTTTCGAAAGGAGAGTGGTTATGGAGAAGATCACATTCTGCCTTCACACCAACTTAGTGACCTTGGTGTCTACCCTGAAGGTGTTCTTGAGGCATCACAGGGTTGGAAAGAAACTGATGAAAGACAAACTTACAAAGTCCATGAACAGGACCAAAGCAATAAGAATGCCAAACAAGACCATGTAATTGAAGAGGTTAGCACTGCAAAGAGTGCTGCTTCATCCACAGGAAGCTATAGGATGTCATCTTGGAAAAAACTTCCATCTCCAGCTGATAAAAACCGGAAATTCCACGACATTATTGATGCCCCTTCTAAGGATAAATCCGATAAATTGCAACAGAAAGAAGAAATAGATAGTGCTGAAAGTACTGATACTCCAGTCTATCAGCCCGAACAGTCAGAAAATTCCTTGAAGGTAGGTCAAGTAACATTGGGTGTGTGGGATCAACACCAAATGGCATACGAGGATTTATTGATATGCCGTATATGTGAAGTTGAAATACCAATAGTTCATGTTGAACATCACTCTAGAATTTGTACAATTGCAGATAGATGTGATTTAAAAGGATTACCCGTAAACGAACGGCTTGAAAGAGTTGCAAAGACCCTTGAAAGAATACTAGAATCGTGGACGCCAAAAAGCGTAAGCACTGTGTTGGAAAGTCCTGAAGTGGCAAGAGTGTCGATAGCCAGTTTACCAAAAGAGTTGGATGAGTTGTCGCCAGAGCATAACAACTTCTCTTTCCGATGCTATGAAGACATGTTGGATTATGTTTGTGAGGCTGAAAACTCTTCTCCTGTGGATGATATCCACATTTTTCCTCAAGTATCATGTGAAAATTGTTCCTCTATACCTGATCAAATTAAGAAAAACTCGTCACCATTGACACCTCGATCGCCTTTAGTAACCCCACGGACAAGCCAAATAGAGCTTCTTCTGAGTGGACGGAAAACAATATCTGAATTTGAAAGTTATCAGCAGGTATTGATTTTTTATATTGTCTAAATTTTTTCACCTGGAAATTTTTTAATACCATGATCATTTCAGTTACCAACTTTCCGCCCCAAGACTTTTTTTTTAATAATGATAAGTGTTCCATGATTTCATATGGCTTTTTTTTAAGTGAGTTCTAGAAAATAGTTCTTATATGAATTGTTGAACATATTGTAGTTCATCTTCTTTCTTCTTAGTGATCTGTATCTTGCATTACTTGGTTTTGCATATTTCATTCTACCTGGACCTTTGACTCTGTAAATTCTGCTTCCTTAAAAGCTTACGCTAATAGATTAGAGAACAAGAAATGCCAATAACAAAGTTTAGACAAGGCCATTGTTTTCCTTTGTGATCCTTATGTAAATTCATCCTTACTCGAGCTTTGCAATAAAACAGAACTGTGAGCTGTTTCTGACTTTTTTATGATAGAACACGAAATGCTGATTTTGCCTCTTTTTGTACTTTTGAGAATGCAATTCACAGGTTTCATTCAGTTTTGGTTCATTGTCAAACACTGTTTTGTTAGAAACGTTTTTTTGACTTTATGTCTTCCTTAAATTTGGTTAAATGATGTTTTTCCCTTGTAAGATACAGGTAAAAAAAAAATTCTCGTTGTTTCTTGGTTGTAATTTATAATTTAAAAAAAAAATTGCTAGTAATTTAACTTACTAACTACACCATGAAATGGTAAGACAGATACACAAGCTGTTGGATATTGCTCGATCTGTATCCATTGTCAACAATAATAACTACAGTACCTTGGAGTATATGCTTGAGCGTTTAGAAGACCTCAAATATGCCATTCAGGATAGGAAGGTGGATGCTCTTGTCGTTGAGACATTTGGGAGATGCATAGAGAAACTATTGCAGTAAGCTTAATTTTCACAAGTTAACATTTATCCATTGGTTACCGTTTTCTGCATTACATACGTAAATTTTGTTGGTCTGGGGCTGTAAATTCAGTTGAGCCACTGAAAATTGGTTAGGGCTTTGCTTGTCTTGAGGCTTGTTAGATAAATTATCAAGGAAACACATGTTTAAGTACATACGAATATGAGCTTGCTGAGGCGACTTATATGCACATTCGTAATATTCTACAATGAATAAAGCTATGCAGAAGCTCTGGAATTTCAACCTGAGGTGGTATAACCAAAGCAAACATATTTTTAATAGTCACATGAGAATAATTTGATAACAATGTATCAATAGAAGAGTCAGCTATCCGAATGACTATTATGGATAGCAGCCTAATGTTGATGTGCTGAAAATATGCCAGAGTATCATCATATGCTGAACGCAAGTGAAGAAGATAGAAGGGAGTGCATTCTGCAATAGTTGACCAGATAAAAGATGACAAAGCTGTTAATCCTTGGATTCCATCTTAAAAGATAACCTTGTTAAGAGAAGTAGTCAAAACCCCTATAAATTGGTCTATGTTTTCATTTTTATTAGATGTGAGATTTTATTCCTTAACATGCTCCTGCAAGATAGTGGTTCATTTGAGCAAATCAATTTTGAAATTTGTGTGGTCATTTTTTTGAATCTTAATCGGATCGAATTGCTCGTTTAATGGCTCAATACTATTTAAAACTTGGGGATCCATCTTGAAAGGTCAACCTTGTTAAAAGGAGTAGTCCAAACCCTTATAAATTGATCTATGTTTCCATGTTTATTAGATGTGAGATTTTATCCTTTAACAAAAGCGAAGAGCGTTTTGTGGGGGATGACTCTTTGTTTAATGGAAGTCACATACTTCTAGTGCAATTTCATATTATTACTCCGCACGACGCATGTATACAGTCAATAAATTATTTAGTGTTGTAAATCACTTTATCTAAAAGTTCAAATTTTTAAAGAGAGAACGAACATATATTTGCATTATGTTCTTATTTGCATTATGTTCTTAACATCCCCCACCCCGTACACACTAGTTTCATTTTTACATCAAAGATCTGACACGTGCACAATTTTCATAAGTAGGTAGGAAGAATATGCCCCATTTCTTTTCAAATTTTTTTATTTTTGACTTCCATTTGTCTCTCTTAAACTCGACAGGGAGAAATATGTACTTCTATGTGGGCAGATAGACGATGAAAAGGCGGAATCATCAAATACCATGGCTGATGATGATAGTACAATGGAAGATGATATAGTTCGTAGTTCGCGTGCAAGCCCCATCGTTCCATGTACTAAGGATCGAACATCTATTGAAGATTTTGAAATAATTAAACCAATAAGCAGAGGTGCTTTTGGACGAGTTTTCCTGGCCAGGAAAAGGGCAACTGGTGATTTATTTGCTATAAAGGTCCGACTCTATGCCAATGTCCAAAGGTGTATAGTCATGAATTTGAAATTGTTTAGACCAGATCATTTTTGTTTGTTTAAACCTAAATCATGACAATAAAAATAAGAGATTAAGGCTCTGTTTGACCTACATTAATATAGAATGAGAATGAAAAATATAGCCGTTATTGGTGCCACACAAGAGATAGAAATTTAAAATTGATGGTTTAATGTGATGGATAACGGTCATATTTTTCATTTTTATGGATAATTTAGGAAAAACAAACAGAGGCTAAGTGAATGAAAATTTTTTACTTAAAAGTACCGCACTGACATGACGTCTCCTCGTGTTCATGAAAATATTTCTCATTAGTAGCACTTCAGCGTTGTCAGTGTAATGAGAACAGCCAGGCTTTTATGATTGTACCTTAAATGACCTGATGCAGTATTTTTCTATAAACTGTCATTATTGGAAATTTACAGGTTTTGAAGAAGGCTGATATGATACGCAAAAATGCAGTAGAAAGTATCTTAGCTGAACGTGACATTTTAATATCAGTTCGCAATCCTTTTGTGGTGAGCAGATGCTATATTTTAAAACTCGGTGGAGATTGCACCTACTTTAGCGGAAGTAGAACATAAACCTTGTTTACTAATTTATAATATGAACGTGAACAGGTCAGGTTTTTCTATTCTTTCACGTGTAGGGAAAATCTTTATTTGGTTATGGAGTACTTAAATGGAGGAGATCTTTTCTCTTTGCTGAGGAACCTAGGCTGCTTGGAGGAAGACATGGCACGCGTATATATTGCAGAAGTTGTAAGGACTGTAATTCCTATTGCATTAAATTACTGATGCTGATTGCTATTTTCAGTTTTCTCCTCAATCATCAGTATATCTTTATCTGTTTCTTTCAGGTTCTTGCTTTAGAGTACCTGCACTCGTTAAACGTCATTCATAGGGACTTGAAGCCAGATAACTTGTTGATAGGTCCAGATGGTCATATCAAGGTCAATATGTAAAAGTGTTACTTATATTCCCTCCTCATCTTATTAGAGACACTTACCATTTTCAGATGACTTGTGAAAAACGTCACAATCCACAAATTAAAAATGCTATATATTTTGATCCCTGAGTTGCTTGTGTAAAGTTAGCAATTGAATTTTGAGAGAAGAATGCGTCTTGATATTCAAACTCACATCAAAACATGTGGTAAAAACTGGAGGGCACACATGAAGTTTTAAGTTGTAAGAGTGAAGGTATATTTCATAAATTTCGTGCCCAAAGGCGTTTGACAAGTAACATGAAACGGAGTGAGTACTTTATAATAGTGACATTCTTATTTTGAATATTTTGTTAGATGCCTACCCTTTTACAACTAATCTTTTATTGTTTCATTCCCCCACCGAGCATAGGTGTCATCAAAGTATTGATTCCCCACAAAATTGACGTCCATAATAACAATGAATAATGCTATATGTATATTGACAACTTAGTTGATATTGTTCATTATGTGGAGAAAATATGTGCCGTGATGTAATGGGTGAGTTTAGAATCAAGAGTGTAAATATCACATGGAAGAGCGTAAAAAAGGGTGCAAGGGAGAGCGTAAATGTAGCAAAGTTGAGTAACAATTGTTTCTGCGTATGGGGAAGGGGCGACAGCATTTATAGCCCCCTTTGTATTGAGGAATAGCCTAAGAATACACACTTTGTGACCGTAGGATCAAGTTTTTCCCCCCTCAAATGTTGATGGACATAATAAATGTACGAGGCAACCAAACACTTCAAAACATTTGAGGGTACCTATACTCACGCCATCTATTTAATAAGTGGATGTCCTTCCGAGTTCTTAACTTTCAGTCACCTGAAGACAAGCTTCAACACTGGTATTTACTTGAGTTGAACCCTCAAGTTGACTGGCCCTGCCATCACAAGTTAATCAAATCTAACTGATGTATTATGGACCTCGTTGAAGTTTAGATCCTTTGAATTATTTGTGGCTCCTCCTGACACCTCCTTTAGTTTTGCTTTTCGATTATCAATCATTTTACTATGGCAATCGACCATTGTATTTTTCAGTTCTCACAAATCTAATCCCTACTGTTACAGTTGACAGATTTTGGGCTCTCCAGAGTTGGTCTTATAAACAGTACAGATGACTTATCTGGTCCATCTGCTTTACTTGGGGATGATAAACCTAAAGCTGCAGCACATTCATCAGTCAAAAGAGAACAACGGCAAAAGCATGCTGTTGTTGGAACCCCCGATTACTTGGCACCAGAGATACTCCTTGGCATGGGACATGGTTTGAATCTATCTGCTGATAAATTTATATTTGTAGAGGAGAGAACAGATGACATTTAATGCTTTCTTTGTTATCAATTTTGCTGTCGGCTTTATCTTTCTTAGGTGCAACAGCTGATTGGTGGTCTGTGGGTGTCATTCTTTTTGAGCTCCTAGTTGGAATTCCGCCTTTTAATGCTGAACATCCACAGGTAAGCTATCTTTATACGATAATCTTTGGGTTACTTGATAACAAATTTTCCTTATGAGTAACTGCCTTTCCAATGTTACTTTAGTTCTCAAGGTTTTGCATCAATACTATGCAAGCTAGTTAGCCTTAGCCCTGGGATGCCAATTTTTTCTTTTTCATTTTGGCACATTTTCTGAACTGCTGATGCCTGATTGGAAAGCAATGTGATTTTTTTATATTGATGCAAATCTTTAACTTCTGAGCGTATTTGATTATTGATGAGACCATTAACATATAAAAAATTAGGTCCAGAGCTGGTGATTTATTCAAAGCCTACAGTTTAGCGTAAATCCACAGAACTGACAATTGGCATGGGTCATTTAGGAGTTCTTTTCAGCTAATCGAATGGCTATAACTGAACAGTTTTGAGTTAGCTGTCACATTTGTCAATTTTCTTCATCACCTTAAAATAGTCCGATCTAGCTACTCTTGTATTTGACTTAATGGAACTTAATACTGCTTCATTACTTGTCCCGTAGTGCCATTATATGGTTCGACGTATAACCCTATATGGGTGCAGTAAGTGAGTTTTTGTCTGTAACTCTTAGGGTAGTTTAATTAATCAGCAGTTTACAGGTTTAACAATTCAAAACCTGAGAAGAGAAATTGGTTTTTAGTAAGATATCCAGAAGTCTTATCCATTAAAATCCTTTATACAGATTAAGACGCTTACATGTGTTGTACTCTGCTGATGAGAACCATGGTACAGGAGCTAGCAAGGACAAGGACCTATTGATCGTGGAGGAAGGACCAATAACTAGGTCACGAGCAAATAGGTCAAAGAAGCCATGAGATTACTTGCCTTCAATTACTAATTTCACCGATTGAGACCATTTCCTGAAATTCCTCCCATTCAACTTCTCTACTGTAAGTTGAAAGGAGGTATTTTCTATTACATGAGAACTTATTGTGGAGTTGATCTCCGTCTCACCGTGAGATGACTTTGATGTTGTGGAGCTTTTACTGAAGACGGGATTTTTTGTCATTGGTTGCGAGGTTTAGAATAACCGGCAGCTCTGATACCATGAAGAAAGAAAGTTCTTATTTTCTTATTCAATGACGAAACATACAATCCTATTGATAATACAAAAGTGAGGAGAAGGAAAGAAAAAAGAATCTCCTAATTTAAGGAAAAAGGGAAAAAAACTTCCTAATTTATCTAACTGACTATGGAAATAAGGAAATAACTAAACTAAATATAATACAAATAATCAATCCAATTAATTAACTAATAAACACGGTTTCTATAAACATTGCTCACAAGCAGCAAAATCACAAGTTTCATATTGAACTTGGAAGACGGAACAAGGTAGATTAACTTGGTTCAAGCAATGGACGGGGAAGTTGAAGAGGAGACCTATGCGACTGCATGGAGTAACCAGACATACAGTAGATCAACTTGGTTCGATCAATGGAAAGGGAAGCTGAAGAGGAGACCTATGCGACCGCATAGAGTAACCCGGCATGCAGCCGCATGCCTCTATACCGAACCCAATTGAAGGTAGTCGAAATGGCATATGAGACCGCATGCAGGTCACACCGCGAATGCATAGTATATGGTACGGAAGTGTTTATGAAATTCTTGTAATAAGAATTATGTGATAAATAAGAATGATATTTGAACATTTATGTTTTGTTAAATAATAATTGATTGTTGTTGAAAAGTGTACAATAATTCTATATTTATATGCAAAATTATTCCACAATCCTTTTAATAAAAGGAAACTAAAATAAAGAAACTAATAAAATCCTAATATAATCAATAAATAAAAGAAATCCTATTCTAAACAAGAAATAAGAATAAAAAGATAAAACTTATTATTACTAGAGATCTTATTATAAATATATAATCCTTATCCTATTTACAATAGGATTGTCCTATATCAATCTTTCCCACTTGAAAAAAATCATCCTTGAGTTTTATTGAAGAAAAGAATCTTTGATAACTTATATGTTTTCGAAC
>CAIGRK010347860.1:0-20080 GCA_903798315.1 Fraxinus greggii | reverse complement strand
CACATAATGAAATAGAATAAAGGCTAGTTAACCAAAAAGTATTGAGATGGTCTATTTTACCAAAGATCATTGTTGACTAGACTTTTTAACCAAATCCCCCTAACATTATTGAGAGTTTAGATTTCAATTTAGATTATTGAAATCTTGATATTGTAAACACAAAAATATTGTTCATAGTGGATTCTCCTCCTTTAAACTTCTTATTTTCTTCATATTTATTTCATTATCGTCATTATCTTGCGATCCGAAATTCATAACATAATTCTACATTTTGGGCTTTATAGCCACATTGAGGAAAATGTAAGAATTAAACTTGAGGGTGAAAATTTTAGGTTTTCTTGTAATTTAATCTACATGATTGGATTGTGTGATTAATCTATGTTTAATTTTGAATTAGAAAAATAATTTTTTGACAAACAACTTATAATCGAAAAAAAATATTTATAAATTTATTATGCACCTGTATGAGTCCCCTTTTTTTCCTCAAAATGCATTTTGGAATAGCATTTTGACGGAGAATGTGTGGTGAAAAAATAAGAAATTTTTTTTTATTTATATGTAATATTATTTTATTGAAAAATGTATGGTTGAAAATAATATGGACCAAACAAGGGCTATACATTATTGTGAAAACTTGAATTAAATATTGTATTCATATTCATTGGTAAAATTATGTCTATCTAGGATTAAAATAAATCGGTTCGTGATGACAATTGAATTTGCATTTATTACTTGAATTCGATTATTTTATACTTGATTTTTTAATATATGAGCATAAATTTATTCTTGATAGCACTTATCTTGACTATGAAATTATTAGCGTAAATTAATTACTTTAAAACCTTCTAAGAATGTATTATCTTATTATATGAAAAACCCATTTAAAAAACATCATCACTTAACTATTCTTTGGTTTCTATCGTTGGTCTCAAATGAGAAAGACATTGCTCTAGCCGTGATACTTAGTTTTAGTAACTACAGCATAATGAGAAGGTAGTCTTGAGTAATTTGGCCCTACATGTTATCAATGTCTAGGATATAATCTATCAGTGAAGGAAGTCGCCTATATTATAGAGTAAAAACCACTTTCAAAAATCAAAAGTATTTCAAAAATAGAAAAAGGAATAAAAGAAAAAGGAAAGAAAATTAAAATGTACAAACTGTGATGAGGCAGTAGCAAAAAGAAAAAAAACTATAAGGATCGTCTTGTCCAACTAAATCTTGGTCATTGATTCGGGATTTGAAGAATGATTGAGTTGATTATGAAATTAAGCCCTATTTCACTTGTTTTGTTTGAATTTTGGGAAAAAGAAATAGAAAAACCATGAGAGAAATAATAGCGAAGAAAGATTACATTGACAAACTTAGAATTTTTTGGAAAGAGGGACATTGGGAGTTGAGGTGCATAGCTAAATTCAAATTGCATCGGTGAAATTGAGAATGATTATCACATAAATAAATAAAAGCTAGATATACGATATATGAAGTTTTTGAAATAACCATTCGTTATCTTATTTCACAAACTGTTTGAATTTTGAGAATTACATAATCATTTTAAGAAAAACATTGAATGACATCTTTCGAGTTGGGTATATATGTATTGATTTAGTTGAGTCTTTCTTTTACTTTATTCGAGGATGAATGAAAAATTCAAATTTGGGGTGTTTGATAAGTGTAAATATTAAACTTATCTTGGCCATCAAAAGTGTGCTTTTGGGAATGCTTATAATTATGTTTAGATATTTAATTTTACTTATTTTATGATTAATCGGGAGAAAACCAGGATTGGACAAGTTTTAACGAAATTGGATTGAAGTTCTACAAAATTGAGCAACTAGAGACCAAAATAATCAAGTCTTGCATTTAAGGAACCATCATGCAAAAAAAAAATACTCAAGACGAACAGGCAATTAATATGGAGGGCCAAAGTGCACTGAACTGGAAGAAATTCTTTGTTGGTTTCCTAATTATACTAAAATGTTACGTGGGGCATATTTAGGACTTCTTTTAGAGTTGTTTTAGACTTCTATATATAGTTTTCATTATTCTCTTTTATAGAACAAACAATAATTGAGAAAAAATACATAAAATTTTAAGATCAAACAACAAAACCTAGGATTCCAAGATTTTGGGATTGGAGAAGAGTATTCATTGTCTAAGATCTAATTCTTTCCTTCATTAATATTTCAAAACTCAATGATGAACTCTATTCCTTTTTGTTGTATTTCTTTCATAAGTAATGTTATTCGTAATTGCTCACTACGACAGTCACCCTATGTGATATATACATAATATATGGTTATTTGATATATTAATGTGGTAGTTTTTTAATAACTTATGCATTAAATAACCACCTATCATATATACACAACATAGGGCGACTGTCGTAGTGAGCGGCCGCGAATAACATTATTCTCCTTTTATTAGTATAAGTAGCTAAATTATTAGTTAGTGCAAACAATGTAATCTATGTGTGATCCTTTATTTTAATTCTAGAAATTTAATTTTTATTTGTTTATTATATTTTTTGATTTTAATTCTTATTAATTAATTGGACATTGTGAATTTGTAATTCGACAAGTAAGTTATAGAATTAGACATCATAATAAAATTCGATAATTTGAATAAAAGTGTAGAGATACGTTTTTATATGGTTATCACAATCGTTACATGAATTCTTGAAAATTGAATGCATTTTAACTAAAGCTTACTCGAATTCACTTAGTTAAATAGTATTAGTTTGAATTCGAGAGAGGTAAATTAATTGGATAAGAATAATTCGAACGGATACTACAATTAGTAATAAATCTTGATTTGTGACTTAAAGGTGATCAGTGGATGAAATTATAAGTCCTAACATTCACATTCATACTTGAAAATTCTAATTTGATAGTATAATTAGATAATTGAGGTAAATAATTAAACACTACTCTTTATTTTTCATCATGGGGAGTTATGATAATAAACCAAAAATTAAATAATAGTCTCCGTGAAAACGACAGTTCAAACTCATAGGTCTAATTTATTACTTGTTATTAGAAGCATTCATTAATTAGGTTTTTCAATTAATCAACCAATAATTTACGGTATTCTTTAGTTTGAGCACATACTTACATTTTTCATTAATGCTATATTTATAATTTGGATCAATTCTAACAAACTCGTAGTATGCTATATTCTACTGTTAACATGTCCTAATCTAGAATGATATAAAGATGACGAATCCATGAAATAAGCAAACTTCATGTTATTTTCTTGATTCTATTGTTAACATGTCATAATCTAGAATGCCATAAAGATAATGAATCCATGAATTAAGGAAACTTGTATTTATTTTCTTGATGATATTTAGTCTGAACATCCCTCATACAAGAATCCCTTTCCACAAATAAACCTCCTTTAGGCAATACAAGATTGTTAGACTCAAATAAAACTTAAAACTAAACTTATTTAGAATTCTCATGGACGCAGGATTTTTTTTCTAACTTTCGGTACATGATCCACATTGATAATAGTGAGGATTTTCTTGAAATTGGATCCAACTTGATATCTTCTTTGCCTCAAACGAATGTGGTGGAAGAATTTCCCATCTAGAGAATTTGTCATCTTTAACAGTCACACAAATGGTGAATAGACTCTATTTTTACACACATGCCTTGTGGCCAAATCAATCTACCACTAGTAGTTTTAATCTTCCACCAAAAAGGTCTCACTGATCATCGCTACCAACTTGGAATTACCTTCTTGTTTTCTATTTCTTCAAAAAAAGACAATCCCTTTTTGTTGTGACCAAATTTATAATTAGTGATTTCTAAATTTTTAATAGGTAATTTCTGTTTTCAAAATAATGAGTTATTGATTTATAATTAAGATCAAAATAGTTTGGGGTTGGTAGATTCCTAAAAGGAATCAAAAAACGAAGATGGCACTTGAACACTCAAAACAGGAGCATCAATGCTTGCTAGCGCGAGGTGGCGCTCGAGTGGCGATTATGTCCAGAAGGTGACCTAATTCAATTTTAACAGTGTTTTGAATTATATTTTACCCACCCCCAAACACTACCCATTATAAATATACATGCCATATTTCGTCCAAAAGTGTGATTGAACATTATTTTCATTGTAGAGATCTTTATTTGGAGATCAATTACACAATCCCAAAGATCTCTTTATTCAACCCCAAGATCATTGTATTATAAATTCATCTTGAACATATTTCCATTTGTTGAGCCCTGTTTTAAGTAAAGAGAATATCCATTGAAGTTCGAATTCATATCCATAAATCTCTTGCATAATCCATAGATCAAAACACAAAAGATCATTACATCAAACACCAAAAACCTACCTTCACATATAAGCCTTCAGGATTCAGAAGTTTAGAGAAGGGGCACTTGGAGTTCCAGCACTCTGAACGAGTTTGTTCTTGGTGATCCACACGGAGGGAAAAATAGCTCGGAATTGCTGGGAAATGTAGGTCATACAACTAAAGGTGTTCTTTGGTGATTTACAAATTAGATGACCAGAGTCAGCTAAAGTTTAACAGTGTCTGAACTAATTGTAAGTTAACTTTTCTAATAAATTTTACTAGTGAGTCTCCGAGAATTTGTTTTCCTACATGGTCACATTTGGTGTTGTTTGCTTTTATCTAGATTAATTGATTGACGTTTAGGGTTTTAATTGATTTTAAACGTAATCATCTAGAAACAATAATTAAGTGACTTGTTTCTTGTTATTGATTAATTTTGCATATTTAGGTTTAAATATTCCCCAACAAGTGGTATCAAAACTTAATTTCATTCATTGGCCCTATTGAAGAAAGTAAGGACCTAGATTCAATTAAGATAGAAGAACTCGTAGGATCTCTCCAAGCATATAAACTTCGCTACCTCACTCTAAAAAGAAATAAAAAAAGTCTTTAGCCCTCAAAACTATCAAGGATGCAAATAGTGACACCACAAATGATGACAAACTTAAGGATATGAGCTTGCCTACCTTGCTAAGAAATTTAAGAAATTCTTTAAGAATAATAAGAAACCTTCTAAGAAATTTAAAGTTGAATATACTACATCTAGGAAAGATAAAAGAGATACGAGTGATGCTAGAGATACTTGGAAGAGGTCTGTAAGGTGTCATGAGTGCTAGGATTTTGGTCATGTTAAATCTGAGTGCCTAAGTTATAAGAAAACTCTGGATAATGCTATTAATGCTACTCTCACTGATGACAAATAAATATCCTATAATCAAAATGAGAATTCCAATCCTCATAAAGGAGGGAATTATATAACATTCACATCTCTTTATAGATGATTACACTAGAATGACATGTTTATGCTTTTTGCGCGAGAAATCCCAATTTTTTGAGATTTTTAAAAAGTTCAAAAGTTATGTTGAAAATCAAAGTGGTCGCAATAACAAGACAATCGGAAGCGATAGAGGTAAAGAATACACATCAAATGAATTCAACAATTTTTGTGAAGATGAAAGAATGGAGCATCAACTCACCGTTGGATACGCACTTGAACAAAACAACACGTCATAAATACATGTTTTGCTCATGTGATGGAGTATGCATCTGACCGAATACATTTGTATGTATCAGCTCCAACGACTCTTTAGCTTTTTAAGATTTTTCGGACTGAAATGTTTGATGTTCTTTCCCGAGCAAACATTCTTCACAAACTTCTTTAGTATCCTTTATGACTCGTAAATCTCTCATCATCCTCTTTTACTGAATGATCTTCAACCCGTGAAAGTTGAAATGTCAAAGTCTCCTGTGCCACAGCTATGACTCGTCCACTTGAGCTATCATTGCCGCATTGTTTGCATATCTCCATTAGATTGGGAAGTATTTGTTCTCCCGATTTTTTACTTTTGCAATTACAAGGGATTTATCTTTCTTTTTATAGATCGTGCAAGAATCTCCTTCAAAATGTAAAGTATATCTCTTCTCCAACATTTAACCTACACTTAGTTGATTTTGATCTATTGTAGGGACCAAGAGAACTCCATTGATGTATCTCTTGCCCTTTTTTGTATCAACGACAATACTACATTACCTATTTCCTCTATGAAATTTTCATTGCCAATTTTTATTTTTGTGTTTATTTTATTAAGACTCCAGAAAATAATTTCTTATTTCTCGTCATGTGATTACTGCAGCCAATGTCTAGATGCCGTGTATCTAACTTCTCTTTATATACATCTTTGTTGGAGGCATAAAATAGAATTCCTTCTATATCATTTTCTTCAGAAAAATTAGCTTAATAATATTGTTTAAATCAACAAAATTTTTCTTCATGTTAAAACTTTTTACAGCTATGGCACTATGGATTTCCTTTAAACCAACAATTGTTTTCCAAATAACTTTTTCTTTTACAAATGCCACATGGAAGATTAGAGATATCAATATGGCTCATCGTCTCGGGCAGCTCGGGCTCGGCCTAAAAAAAGCTCGAGCCGGGCCGACTCATAGCCCGGTGGGACCGAGCTGAGGCTCAGGCCGATCTCCATTTTGGGGCATCGGCTCGAGCTCGGGGCTAGCCCGTGAGCCCAAACAATAAAATAAAATAAAATAAAAAAGCTTACAGCTGTAATTTTTTTACATGTTAATATTTAATTATTATTTATAATACGTATAAATTGCATAAATTTTAAATTCTTTAAAAAAAATTAGATTTGTCACGAATTTTAAAAAAAATAACGGGCTCTGCTCAGCTTGTCTCGCTACGGCCCTAGCCAAAATCTCGGGTCGAGCCTAAATTTTTTGGGCGAGCTTTTACTCGGCTCGAGTCAAAAAAGTTCAAACCATTTTTACTCATGTCGAGTCCGAGCAAAAAGTTTCGGCTCGCTGTTCGACTCGGCTTAACTTGTTGACACCCCTATAGAGGATACTTGTCGTTATTATCAATCTTTTTCCTTGAGTTTTTTTAGTTTTAGAATTTTCTTTAAATTTTCTCTTACCTTTTTTAGATTTCGGAAACACATATTAACTTTAGATTGAAAAGTTTTTTCTATGTTAATTTCATAATGTCTTTCTAATATTTTTTCATGAGCTTCCAATGAACCCATTAATTATGCAGCTGTTACTTTACCTATATCTTTAGACTACTCAATAGCTGCAATAACTGGATCATATTTTTCTGGGCAAGTAATTAAAATTTTTTCAACTGTTTTTCTGGAACATCATTTTCATAAGATCTTAGTAGATTTACTATTTCATCTATTTTTGAATAATAATCTTTTGCGTTTTCAAAATTTTTCATTTTTCAAATTTTGAAATTCCTTTTAAAGTTTGAAGACAATAAGTACGTACCTTGTCACTGCCGTAGAACCCCTCCTTCAATTTATCCCAAGCTTCTTTTCTTGTTTTAACTCCCATAGTTCTCGAAAAATAGGTGCGTCAAGCTTATTTGTAAAGCAAGTTATGCTAAAGAATTTTTTGGTTAGTTCTCTTTAAGTTCCTTCTTTTGTGCAGTAGTTAGAGTGGAAATGTCATCTGGGTTAGTATACCTATCGTTGACGACATCTCATAAAATTTGCACACAAAAGTAGGTCTTCATTTTAATGGACCAGAATTCATAATTGTCTCCGTTAAATGTTAGGATAGAAATTGATGATCGGAAAGCGTCAGCCATAGTATATGTTTACGCCTAATATCAATCGAATCTGGCTATGATACCACTGATGATATTTTATAGTTGGTAGGAGAAATAAGTAAATTAGATTGAAAATGTTTGGTCATTTATGTGAAGTATATTTTGTAGGATAAAAATAGTGGGGGGATAATTTTAAATTGGACAAAATAATTGAAATAGGAAAATTTAATTTATTGAAAAATAGAATTTTACAATTGAGGAGACTTTTAAAATGGCAATCTTTTTAAACTTCTACATCCAACAACGGAGGTGGCAACCTCTATTTATAGCATACAAAAGTTGGTGGCTTGCCTCTAGAAAATTCTTATTTTTTCATTATTTTATCTTACTTGGTCCTAAAGGAATTTTAGAATTTTCTGATAGTTTAATTATTTTATATTTTGATTTTGTTTGTTTCCCAAGAATCTCTAGTGAATTCTAAATAATTCTTTAACCCTTAAACCTTTTTTATTTTCCAAGTTAGTCTAGAGAATTCTAGAAATATACAACAATGCTAATAAAAGTAATGTAAACGTATTTTTATTGGTGTATATGCACTTAGTGATAATAAACCCAACAATAAATAGGTATATATTTTACGTGGGAGCCTTAATAATCCGAATCTAAAGTATTACGACACAAAGCAATCTAGAAAAGAAAACAAGAAAGCAAGAACCTCGGAAAGCAAAAGGTAGAAAATAGAAGAATTTTATTGCTTAGTATTTTCATATGAATCTATTAATCTATTTATAAATTGTAAAAACAGCACTTCCCAAGAGTTACGTCTCTTCAGTAGAGTTACAATGTTTCAATTATAAGTAACATGATTGAATTTCTGTTGACGGACTAAAAAGTTGTTAAAACTACGAACATGTGCAAACACACCTATTCAAAAATGAATTCATGCTTGTCGCAGACGGCTGTAGCCTGCCGAAGGAATGTATGCTGCGGCCACAGGCTGCTCGAATGCCAAAATGACATTATCAGAAAATATTGACTTCATATTTGATTTTTCTTAATTCACCTAGAAGTTATGGGGTTGAATTCTCAAATTTTCGAAAAGAAAAACTCAAGAAATGTCATTGATGCTTCGGCTGCTTATTTGGCCCCTAAGATATTATATCTTCGCCAGCTTCATCATCCGTAACACATAAAATTTATATGCTATGGTTGATTTTTGAACATCTTTCAATTGAGAAGCCACTGTAGATCTTCAAGTAAATATTTGGTAAAGTTAAGTTCGTTTTTGATTTATTTGATGTATCTTTAGCTGATTAATGTTTATCTAATTTGTTAGATTAGCATAATACAATAAAATTCAGTCATAAATGCACTGTATAAACGAATAAACTCCCCTTTCTTTTAATTACAAAAATTTCATGGTACTAAACACTCCTCCACAAATAAAGTGGACCTCACCAACTACGGATTTAAAGTAGGGACAGTGCATTAAATTGGGGGCAATGAAGTCAAAACAATCTATAGTTCTTGTTCCGTAGAGATTAAAATTCAATTAAAATTGAAAATATGGTTGTTATTGGGCCCCACTCGTCTAATAAAAATCAACAATAACGATTAATTTTTCAATTTTAATCCGATTTTAATCTGTACCGAACACGCTCATAATAGCCATTTCCTCTCCAACAAACTGCACAAACTCCAAAATTCTGTACATTTCCTTCTCACTCCTAGTAAGTTTTTTATTTTTTTCTATTTTTATTTTCTTTCTGTTTTATCATATATGCGGTTTCACTCTTTTTTATTTATTAAGTTTAAAAGAAAAACTATATTTCCTACAATATAAAATGATGATGTTAATGAATCAAGTAGTGTAAGACTAAGAATTTTGATTATGGATTGTAATGATGTTTGAGATCGAATTTGAGGAGCATACTTATGAATGAACCCTTGATGATATTAATAATGTGATCGTTATGTAGCGTTTTCTAAATATGAAAACTCATAAATAACAATTTAATATATTGAAAAAAATTATAACATTTATAATATTCTTAATTATTGCCGTATTTCAAAACTTTTATACTTTTAAGTGACCTTTTTGGGGAGGAACTTTTTCAATTTTTTTTTTTCAAACTCATTTTCCAAAATAAATCAATTTCAGGTGGTTCAATAACTTTTCTTCACTTTTTAACCATATATTTTCCAAAAATTTATTTTTATTCAAGAAAATTCTCTCAAACAAACGCTAAACTAAATTCTTGACCCATCCTTGAACCTCACTACCACTTGGTTGAGTAGCTTGATATGCGTTAAGGGTATAGACTAAACGATTTGACAATTTCTTCCATTCAAATTGATGATAACGCATTTATGAGGATTTATAATGTGAACATGTATTACCAAAAGGGTTAATTACTTGAATTGATACTAAACTTTTCTAAGTGTTACTACTTCATAACTGAACTTAAAAATGGATCTTAATGGTCGTTGAACTATACATTATATTACCCATCCATCACTTAAGTGAAAAAATTTGTTAGGCTCAACAATCGACGTCGACTTGAATGATATAGTTCAGTAACCATTGTGATTAGTTTTAAGTTTAGTTATAAAATAGTAATGCTTGGCAAAGTTTAGTGACCATTAAGATACATTTTTAAGTTTAATTATTAAGTAGTAACAATTTCTTTTTCCTTCAAATCAACCTCTATGAAAGAAGAAAATAAAGGGAAAAAAAAAAGATGAAAAATCAAATCGACTATTATTACTTAATAACTGAACTTAAAAAATGTATTTTAATGGTCATTAAAGTTTGTAAAGTGTTACTGCTTCATATTGAATTTAAAAATGTAATTCAATGGTCATTGAATGATGCACCGTGTTACTCATCCATTACTCAAGTCGACGTCGTTTGTTGAACCCAACGAATTTTTTCTCTTAAGTGATGGATGCATAGTTCAGTGACCATTGAGAAACATGTTTAAGTTCAGTTATGAAGTAGTAATGCTTGACAAAGTTCAGTAACCATTAAAATACATTTTTAAGTTCAATTATTAAGTAGTAATACTTGGCAAAGTTCAATAACCATTCAAGTAATTAAACCATTACGGAAAAAAAATCTAAACTTACTAGAAAATCATTATGATTGTTCGATACAATTAATATTTGACTTTAAATGCAGTTTACAAATCAACTGAATTTTGTAAATGACGAAATTGACTACAAAGGAAGAGGAAGAAAAGAGATAATTTGGGTCAAATTACTAGGATCCAGTTAACACATTCACGCAATCTTTGTCCTAATATACAGAAATCATTAAAGACTCTTCTTCACTTTCATACCTGTTATACCTTCTCCTTTTTCCAGATTAAAAACAAAATGCAATCTTATGAAAAACACCTCCTTCATTTTCTACTCGTCTAAATTGAATACCAGGTCACAATTAACATGTCTTAGTCTCAACATTTTTTGTTAAGTTATCTCAGATTCAGACTGAGATTCCTACGATATTTTGTACACTTATGGCTTATTTGGAAAGATGGATTACTGCATAGTAAACATACTCGGGATAGGAGGAAAGAAGGAAATGACTTTTTGGCCGGAATAGAATTCAACTTGCAGGTAATTTTTTATGAGCTTGTGCAATGTTTTTCAAGTGAAGATTATAAACCAATTCCTTAATCCCATCTTTATATCAAATTCCTCCTAAATTCTGTCCAGGTGGCCCTCTAAGCGTAAATAACTATCCATTCGTGCAGGGCGTGAATATTTAGAAATGGACTTGTTCGGAAAAATGGACCCTTTTTTTTCTTGAAACGCTCTGTTTAATTAGATACATTCCTAATACTCATCTCCAAGAAAAAAGCCCCAGAAGAACACAAATCAACATTACCACAAAATCCTCATCAGTTACATACACCACCTAACGGAAGAAAACCCGTGTCAATGGCTGCTGTTTTTTGGTTACTTATAATCTGTTTTGTATATGTTTCTGACGTCCGAATTGAGTGTTCAGAAACTTTAACTCCTTACCAGGTTTTCAAGAATGGACAGACTTTAGTCTCTGCCAATCAGAGATTTGAGCTGGGATTTTTCAATGTTTCTTTGAAAAAAGATCACAACCATCGAATGTGGTACTTGGGTATATGGTACAGGGAAATCAAACCATTAACAGTAGTATGGGTTGGTAACAGGATGAAGTCATTGCATGGATCTAGGATTAGACTTATTTTAAACTCCGTTGGAGATCTATTGCTTCGGGATGATGCGAGAACTGTGACCTGGGTTTGTAAGGTTGCACAGCCTGCTTCCAGGCCAGAACTGGTGCTCCTGGATTCAGGCAATCTTGTTATTAAAGATGGTGACAGTTTGTCAAATGGTGGGTTTGTTTGGCAAAGTTTTGAATTTCCTTCTGATACGTTGTTACCAGGAATGAAGCTAGGTTGGGATTTGAAAGCCGGTTTACAACATGTTATTACATCATGGAGATCTTATGAGGATCCATCAAATGGTGGGTTTGTGTTTAGCTTAAAATCACCTCAATCACCTCAATTGCTACTGGAAAAGAATGACGTACAAGTGTCCAGGTGGGGTCCTTGGGATGGGCATAGATTTAGTGGTACTGATGCTATTACAGATAATCCTGTGTTTAAGTCTATCTATCATTTCAGTTCTGATGAAGTTTATTTTACATTTGAAATGTTGGATGACTCTATTTTACTCAGACTAGTGGTGAATCCAATAGGCACCATACAGTTCCTGAAATGGAAAAATAATGCCCAGGCTTGGGTTCCATTGGTGACTGTGAATAAGGATATCTGTGACAGGTATGGATCGTGTGGCCCTTATGGAATTTGCTATGCTGAGGATCCAGGTTGCAGGTGTCTTAAGGGATTTGTAGCCAAATCGCCAAATGACTGGTGCGGCATGGACTGTGGTGATGGATGCAGGCGGCGCTATGCTCTAAATTGCAGTAATGGTGATGGTTTTGTGAAGTACAAAGGACAGAAATTGCCTGATAATTTCACTGTCTGGAGGAATTTGAGCCATCAGGAATGTGAAGATAATTGTTTGAAGGAATGTTCTTGCATGGCTTTCACTAATATAGACATATATGGAAATGGCAGCCAATGTGTGGTATGGTTGGGAGACTTGCTTGATATTCGATATTCTATTCATGGTGGAGATGAGCTTTATGTACGTATGGCACATGGCGAATTAGGTATCGAGTTTTAGTTTTATTAATAATAATGGTCAATGTCTTGTTCTTATACTATAACTGAATGTGAATCCTACTTGCTTAAAGAACGTATGCATGATATTCGTCTGTGGAATATGTGCACGTATTCATAGGTGAGTGTATTATTTAGGGATGAAATTTAGTTTCTTCAGGAACATTGAATTGTCTTACCTATTGTTTGCAAATTGGAGAGAAAGATGTAACGCAACCAACAATCTAAAGTTCAATACCTCCAAAAATGCATTCATCAATAATGTTCGTATCATTACCTGGACTTTAGGTATAATTTGTACGGAACAGTGGATTTTAATCATTCCATTTGCATTTACAGTTCAATTTGTCTGCCAATAATAGAAATTCGAAAGAAGATACATTCAGGTACACATGCATGATGCTTGTGTGTCATTTGCTCGTATTTTCTGCCTTTTTATTTTCTTTCATGCAGAACCCACTGGTATAAAAGTATTGGATTCGACTGGTAATTATTGCTGAATGCACAGGCTACCTCATTCATATATCAGGCCTTTGAAAATGATCTTGAGATATAATAAATAAACAACACTGATATAAACTTTCATCATGCCTATTGATGTTATTGTTGAATTTTTTGACTCGCATCATGAAATAAATTTTTTTTTTAATATCTACACAAGGCAATGCCTTCACTGATTTCTCCCAGTCACTATCTTTGACAGATTCTATTGCCTATGCTAAGAGGAAGAAAGAGGCGACCATGATTGCCAGCATTCTTATATCAGCAATTCTCGGGATGACTGTTTGGTGTGTCGTTAGCTGGTATATATTCAATTTTAAGGTTGCCAAGAGGCAAGGTAAAACTTCTTATGTTAAGCCATACTAATATCATTTCACTCCCGTTCTAGAGGCAGGGTTTTTCTGTCAAGTGTTTGCAAAAGGTTCGCCTATAGTAATAAAGATACATTTTTAGTCATTTCCCATAAAGATGATAATCTAAATCACAATTTTTTTTTAAATTAATACATTCTTTTTGTGCTAGAGCCATTTTAGTACCCATTTTGATCCTTTAAAATCTATCAATTCTTTTGTTCTGATTTATTTCCTTTGTAACAGCTCAATTAGAAAACATGATTTACATAGAACCTGCAGGAGGTGGGGAGGATGATCAAGATGTAACATTATTTAATATAAGCGCGATTTCTGCTGCTACAAATAATTTCTCCCCGGATAATCAGATTGGACAAGGAGGTTTCGGTCCTGTTTATCAGGTAACTATCAGTTGTAAGAAAAGAAGTTTCTCCGATATGCTGATGCTGAAAATGTTCCACATCAATGCTGTTTAGGGTCAATTTCCAGATGGACAGAATATTGCTGTAAAGAGGCTATCACAGAATTCGTATCAAGGGATCCAAGAATTTAAGAATGAAGTCACGTTGATTGCACAACTTCAGCACCGAAACCTTGTTAAGCTTTTGGGATGCTGCATTCAAGGAGAAGAAAGAATGCTAGTCTATGAGTACATGCCCAATAAGAGTGTTGACCAATTTATATTCGGTACATTCGTGTTACATTTTAAGAAACTTTCATAACCTCATCCTATGCAACTGAAGGAAATGTTGCCTTGACCAATTCTTAGTAGGAAAATATTCTGTTTTTATTCGATTTGATGTGATATCATTTGCAGATGAAGCCAGGAAGATATTACTGCCTTGGGAAAAGCGCTTTGGTATTCTAAGGGGAGTTGCCAAGGGATTAAATTATCTTCATTATGAATCTATAGTGAGGATAATCCACCGGGATCTGAAGGCAAGTAATGTTTTGCTAGATAACGAGATGAATCCCAAAATATCTGACTTTGGTCTAGCAAGGATTTTCGAAAATGAGAGAGAGGAAACTACTAGGAGAGTGATTGGCACACAGTAAGTAAAGTTAACACATATAAAAGATTATTTTTTAAATTATGGAAATTTTTTATTAAACTACTTTAAGTGTTTCCTTTGTCATGGTTGCAGTGGTTACATGTCACCAGAGTATGTGATGGATGGCCACTACTCGATGAAGTCAGATGTATACAGTTTTGGTGTTTTAGCAATAGAGATTATAAGCGGCCAAAAGAATTGGGGTTTCCATCATCCGGATCATGAGCATAATCTTCTTGGTCATGTAAGTAAGACATTTACTCAATAATTTCTTTTTTACTTCTGTATATTTGGCTCGCACCTGGAAAAATGTTCAGTTAAGCTGGACATGGACTTGATATTGAATTTCTTCAGGCATGGGCATTGTGGAATGAGGGACGCGCTCTGGAACTGATGGATCCAGTTTTAGGAGAGTCATGTAGTGAGACTAAAATTTCTCGATGCATCCAAGTTGGCCTATTGTGTGTCCAGCATTGGGCCGAAGGAAGGCCAACAATGTCTGAAGTGGTTTCCATGCTACAGGACGAGCATGGAATATTAGCTGAACCTGGAGAACCTGGATTCTTTAGAGTGAGGTCTTTCAGCTGGACTGTTCCTGCGTCATGGGACTTAAACGACAGTGTCAATGGTTTGACAGTAACAACTTTAACAGGTAGACTATAATATAGATTTAAGACAGTCACTATACAAAGAAAAAGAAAAGTTACATCTATTTTTCCTAAAGAAAAGCAGTAAATCGGTATAATACTTAAGTATTGAAAACACTTGATCATCAGAGAGAACAAATTTTGCAGGACATTTTTGCATCCCGACCACTGAGAAATAGTCATTTGTCGGCAAATTTAGACGATATGGAGAATACTTTAAAGAATTTAGCAAGATTCCTTACCAATTTCTTTTCTTTGGCTTACCTAGTGGTTTATAGATGTTTAGAAAACCCAGGTATATATCAGGGATTGGATATTATTGCTTGGAAGGAGACCTTTTATCCTGAATTCAAAAGAAACAACTGTTATTAATTGATGATTGGTATGTTTTATGATGATACAAAGATAAACAGTTATGCAAGTGTCTGATTTCCTTGTATTTTTTCAGATATTATGTTAACATTTTTCCTTTTCTAGCAAGAGTTGCCAGGACTCATTTTTTCGTACTAGCTGGAAGGACAGAATATTACTGTTTCATAGATTTTCTGGCTTTATTGTCGACCAAGTACTTGGTTGTATGTCTATTAAATTTAATCTAAGCGGCGCCAATACCTTGTACTAGTCCCCTTGACTATGTCAAGCAAGTTATTGTATGCTGCTTATCGATTTAAGATGGCCATCCCAGCATGAATCATCAGCATAATGAAGAGGGGAAAACAACGTAGGTCCAGAACCAGGATGTGGTCTGTATATTTGGGCTTGAATGTGATATCACGTGTTACTTTCGAAGAAGGACCTCATTCATGACTGTTTTGCTTAAGCCGTCAATGTATTCAAATGCATCTTTGTCAAAAATTTCTGGATATATCAAGCTATGATACGATTTCTTCAAATTGTTAGATGTGTAAAGATGAATTGGGCTTCCAGCACTAGCATAATACCCAGTGGGCAATGCCATGGGTCAGCTGGTAGGAAGGTAAGTTGTGCTGGCCTAGCTCTTTACACCTGCACGTCACGCTTTCTAAATTTCAATTTCACATTTTACAAAATTAAAATCTTGAGAATTGAAATTAAAGGTTCACAACTAGGTTACATCATTCATCTAACAATGAATTTAGTTATGCAGTGTGAGAGAGTTAAAATACGAGAAAAGATTGGAGTTCATCGTTGGGTATGAAGGAAAAAGAGGAAAATTGATATTCTTGCACCGAATCCTCAAAACCATAGTTTTTTTTTTTTTTGCTCTCTAATTTTTATAATGTAACCCTCTTTTATGACCTAGATGGGATTTATTTATAATTGTGGAAGTGCCTTGGGAGTTGTGCCTCAAAACTCGCCAAAAAAGCTTGAAAAATAATAAGAAAAACCCTTAAAATCGCATACTAGGTGACGAGCTACCAACCGATATCATTTTGGCCCGTCCAAGGACCGTGGTCTCACCAGGGTTTGGTCGCCACAGTCTGACCACTGCAAGCAAGCAGATTCCTAGACTACGGTCCAACCGTAATTTGTAAACTTCAGTCAACCACTTTAACTTTTAGAATTGTTCATTTTGATCCCTACTTTAGGTTTTTCGTTTGGCTACGGTCTCTTTTCATTCAAACCTTTACTTTGATGTTACAACTTTCAAAAGCTTTGGCATTGGTCCCAGAACCTCTATAATCATCTGAAATTTGTCAGTTTCAACTTCAAAAGTATGCAAATTAGATAGTTTTGGTCTATACTTGAGATTTTCCGTCTGACTTTGGTCCTTTTTAATCCATATCAAATTCGATGCTACAACTTTCAAAATTTCCATATTAGTTGCCAAACCTGGGCTGAATGACCTCTTTTTTCTGCTTCCTACGCATATTGGCTATTGATTCTGTATTCCTTGAATTCCTTTAATAATCATCCGAAATTGATTCATCCAAAGTTCTAAAAGTGTGCAATTTAGTCCTCAAACTCCCAAAAGTTGAATTTTCATTCCTGAAACTTGCAACCTTTTTATCTGTTTCTCTATTAATGCTTTTTATCAATTTTGTGAAAATCGGTTAACTTTCAAATGCATCGAATGAACTACAAATGAGCTCAAATACCTTTATTTTTGCTCTAAATGCATCCAAGTTCAGACTTTTCCTACAATTATCATTTTTTTTAACTAAATTAGGTAGAAGTCCACTCTATTAACAATGATTTATCTTCAATTCTTCAATATTCAAGAGTCTGGAAGAGGAAGAGGAGCCTCCTCGAGACTCCAATCGATGAATGAATCATCTTCAATTCTTCAATATTCAAGAGTCTTCCTCCAATTTGTGATCAACAACAACTTGCACCGAGTTGCCAAGTTAAAGACAGATCCGGGTAGCGAAGGTATGAAGGAAGAAATACATTTATAATCAAAATACGAATAGGGAATTGTGCTTAGTAAGTCACATACATTTTAACTGTTTGAATTTATAGGTTCCAGGAAGGTATCTTTTGATTTAAACCTTCGACAAGTACAACAAATATTTCCAAATAGTGAAGAAATGTGCAAAATAGAATTTTATATTCTACAGAAGGTCGTAATTAATGTTGGCGCATAATATGGATTAGCTCTGTGTTAACTTCTACGAACTTTAGAGCAGAAAATTACAGTAAGAAACAATTCCAATTATGTTCAATAATTGGCTTTGCCCTTCTGTTTCATGTAGGCAAGGTTTCTTCCATAGCTTTTCATTGTTCACTTTACATTCGTACTTATATAGACATGTAAAAATAAAAATAAAAATTGACTTTGAAAATTAAGTCTGACACTGGTGTAAATTAGTTGTGGGCAATTATTCTTGACAATATTTGAAGTTGGACTGAGTTTGATCATATAATATTTCTTGGCTTCATTTGATTTCTTTTTATCAATTCATTGCTTTAGTTGTAGATTGCTATTTGATATAATGATATATTGTTGATTAAATCTTATCTTCGATCAATAATGTCACAAGAACGATTGAATGGATTAGCTATTATTTCTATTGAAAAAAATATGTTGNTAGATTGCTATTTGATATAATGATATATTGTTGATTAAATCTTATCTTCGATCAATAATGTCACAAGAACGATTGAATGGATTAGCTATTATTTCTATTGAAAAAAATATGTTGGAAAAACTTGATTTTAGTAGTTTGATTACTAATTTTACATCTTAAAATGTGAAAAGGTTAAATCTTATGCTAGCATATTATCTTGGATTGTGAGAAAAGTTTTAATTTGCTACTCTATCTTTTGAATTATATAAAGTCTTCTTTTTAATATAAAAGTGTTAATTATTTAAATATTTAAATTTTCTTACGCTTGTGAAAAATGATTATATTGAAAGGTCTCGTAATAATTAGTCGTCTATGGCCTCTAAATTCTCAAGACCGCCCCTGGGCTCACCGCTCAAGCCATCAGTTAGCCGTTTGCCAGGATTTTTTTTCAAGAAAAATTGGGCCTTGAAGATTAGAGAATTGGATGAAGAGCTTTGAAGTATGAACAGATTGAAGGTGAGAGCAAAGAGAGAAAGAACCCATCGACCCTCTATCCTGATCCTGATTTCTGATCCAACTTTATTATTTTGGAGTATGGGAATCAAAGTAAAATGGAGTTGGAAATGCCTTCTTCCTTATGAAAGTTCACGTGTGTGAGAGAGAGAGAGAGAGAGAGAGAGAGAGAGAGCGCCTTATGGGAAAGGTATATCCAGCTCCGACTTTAAGACAAACTTATTGGTAGACACAAAAATATGAAGATTTGCATTGGAATCGCTTAAATTTTTTGCTTCATCCATAAGGAATACATTATCAAATTCAAGATTTTGTATTTTTTCTCAATATATACACTACTCCACTTTGGACCCTGTTAGGTTTTTAATTATGTAATTGACAATTCTGTAAACAAAAAAGACTTAATTGTAAATGTTGTAAAAAGTCAAGGAGTTATGTACAATTATATGACAATAGATTTTTTAGGTCTAGGGTTCAAGTATGGAAAAAGAAGAAAAATACGGCACGAATTTTCGCTAAACTGTCTCCGTGGCTTGGCTCGAGCGTCACAAACAGAATCTCTGTCGCTCGACTGTCACACCTTCCCTCGAGCGACAAACTATCGGTCGATTGTCGTTGAGCCCTCGCTTAAGCAACAATGTTGTCCAAGAAATTTTTATTTCGCGAATTAAAGGTTTTTTCCCTGGCACATCACTTTCCTAACCTACATATGAATATCAAAACACATCTAAACGTGATTTGAGAAGGTTGAACATTGAGAGAGCTTCATCTGTGAGAGATCATTTATATTTTATCTTACAACTTTCATCATGTAATATTGTTTTGGTGAGAAAACATCGTTTCCATAATCCAAATATCAAACCTTTCTTTCCACCACATCTATCAGAGTTTTGAAAATCGGGGGATGGTGACTAGAGCTAATCTGTGAAGAACAAGGTGTTCTTCATTGATCCATGGGAGATAGGCGATTTTACAAGGCTAAAAGTGCTGCAGGGTAGCAATTACACTGAAAGTTTTGGCAACTGCAGCTAAGGATTGGTGTAGAGGAGCACAAGATCCAGATATGGCTGTAAAGAGTGCAGTCGGGAGATCAGATAGTACGGATCGTCTAGTCTGATAGATTGTAAGTTGTTAAAATCATTTATAATGGATTGACTGACAAAAGTGCTCGAAGTTTTTTTAGTTGGGTTTCTCCGTGATCA
>CAIGRK010347768.1:0-10821 GCA_903798315.1 Fraxinus greggii | reverse complement strand
CCACACTTTTCTAATGTAGTCATCAATAACAGACAATAAATACCTATTTTCACCTGAGGTGAGACTGCTAGATGGACCCCACAAGTCCGAATGTACACATTCAAGCATGCCCAATAAATTTACTACTAATTGCAATGAAATACACAATAAATTTATTATTAAAATTAAATTAAAATTTTCTTTTAAATATTTGAATTTTACAACGAAATACACAATAAGCCCATGTTTGGTAAGAATTAAAATCAGATTTTTAGTAGATTTTGTTAAAAATTGATAAAATGTGTAGTTGAAAAGTTGTGAGTCTCATAAATGTGGTTAACATTAATTATTGACTTTGAGTTTGATAAAAATCTCGATTTTAATTCCTACTAAACATGAACTAAATTTGTTGTTAAAATTAAATTAAATTTAAATTTTAATCCAAAACTCAACAACAAATTTTAAATAAATCCAAATTTGTTTTTCAAAATTTAGTGAGTAACCGAAAACTTTTTTAAAGTTTAGTGGCCAAAATTCAACTATCTCAAAGTTTAGTGGACAAATTCGACCACCTAAGTTTAGCAATCAAATTTTGACCACGTTAAAGTTTAGTGAGTAGTAGAAGATGTTTTTTAAAGTTTAGCGAGCAATCGGAGACATTTTCCAAAGTTTATTGACTAAAATTTGACCGTCTCAAAGTTTAATTGAGTGACTAGATGCCACGTGTACATCTTGTCGGTCACGTCATCAATTCCATTAGACGTATTAAATGCCCACTGTTTTTTCAAAGTTTAGTGACCAAAACTCGACATCTCAAATTTTATTGAGCAATCGAAGATATGAACATAAGTTCAGTGATCATTGGAACAATTAACCTTAATGAAATACACAATAAATTTGTTATTAAAATTAAATTAAATTAAATTTTAATTTTAATATTTTAATTTTACAACGAAATACACAATAAGCCTATGTTTGGTCGGGATTAAAATAAAATTTTAACGAATTTTGATAAAAGTTGATGAAATGTATTGTTGAAAAGTTGTGGGTCTCATAAGCATGATTAAAATTAATTGTTGACTTTGAATTTGATACAAATCTAGATTTTAATTTTTACTAAATTTGAACTAAATTTGCTAGAATTAAATTAAATTAAAATTTTAATCAAAAACTTAACAACGAATTTTAATTAAATCCAAATTCATTGTAAGTAATAGAAGATGTGTTTCAAAATTTAGTGATCAAAATTCGATCATCTTAAAGTTTAGTGAGTAATAGAAAACGTTTTTAAAGTTTAGTGAACAACCGAAAACTTTTTTAAAGTTTAGTTGCCAAAATTGGACCATCTCAAAGTTTAATGGCAAAAAATCGACAATCTCAAAGATTAGCGACCAAAATTCGACCACCTTAAAGTTCAGTGAGTAGTAGAAGATGTTTTTTCAAAGTTGATTGAGCAATCGAAGATACTTTCCAAAGTTTAGTGACCAAAAATCGACTATCTCAAAGTTTAACGGCGTGATTGGACGCCCGTGTACATTTCGTCGACCACATCATCAATTTCGTAAAGATTTTAAACGGAAGTTATACAATTAAGTAACGTTCAAAGTTTTCCAAAGTTTAATGACAAAACTCGACATTTCAAATTTCACTAAGCAATTGAAGATATGGACATGAGCTCAGATCATTGGAACTATGAACTTTGAAGAATTTGGTTTTGGGTTTGTGGGTGGGGGGAGTTAATTTTCAAAAAATATTTTTTTAATTTTATATCTGTAAGAATTTGTATGGTGCTTCCGTGTGTACAAGTATCTTATTGTGTGGAGAATTTTGACTACCCCGTCACCTTTCCATCCTTTACGTAGAATTCATCCGATTGCCAGTTTAGCGCAACGAAAATAAGTTTAGTGGCCATTGAAAAGTTTGACTCGTTACAAAATCAACAAAAATTCCCCTTCCCCTCTTTCTTGTTTAATCTGTTCGTTACCCTAAACCCTAACCTGTAGATTTAGATACATAAATGGGTTGCTCTGCTTCAGTTCCTGGTAAATTAAACCCATTTAACTTGAATTAACGTTGACCTAAATTTCCCCTGATATAGTGGATTGATAGATTTACTTGTGGACCCTTATGGGAATTGTTTATTTGATGAAGGGTTTGGTTTATTTTTTGAATTTAGGTTTCTGTTCAATTTTCTGCGTGCAGATAGAAATGTAGGGCGGATAGGCGGACTTAATCCGGAGAATGGAGGGGCAAATGATGCTAAGAACCTGCGGGTGAAGGTACATTTATGCACTGTTTTCCTCGTGTTATTGTGCTGAAACTTACAGAAAAAGTTGGTAATTGTGTGTATGATGAATTGTTTGATTGCTTCGTGCTTGTCTCTTTTAGAAATTTTCGCATGGACGTTATGAGTTACATATTGCAGTACTTTAGCTTTGCAAATTTTCATTTCTTTTCTCCCTTTTCCTGTAACCCTTATATTTTTGTATTAGGTTTTGTTGGTGTAAGCTTCCTATTTTTCGTCTTTGATCAACCGCTTATGAATTACTTCAGAATGTGTGCATAATTCTCTGCACAGTAGGCATTAGCTTGAAAGTCCTTCTTACAGTCTCATGATCCTCAGTATTATATTCTCCAGTCCATTTGAATTTCATATTTTGAGTTTCTGGACTTTCTATTTCTGATGAGAGTATAGACTTTATCTGAGCTTATCCCCACCATGTGATTTTTTGGATATTTTGTATTTACAGTCTGTACCATTAGGTTGTTCATAAATATACACATTTATTACTCGAATTGGTTCTCAAAAGAAGGAGAGAGGGTCTATTCGGCGTAAAAACCGGATTCATGGTGCTTATAGTTACTTTTGATTTAACATGGGAGGCAGACCATAGATGGGTTTTCCATTTTCTTTTTTAAATCTTCCCTCATTGGCCAGATGTGAATAGTATATTTTCCTATATGTCCTATATCCTGGGTTTATTGTTTGTTGTTGTAACCCACAAACGATTCATAATATTACCACTTTTTTCACCACTGCTGACTTAAATATTGAATTGCAAAGTGAAACTTTCAACAAACTGGATTTTGATTTTTCTTTTGAGTCCTCTCCTTTGTTCCTAGTTATTCCTCAATTATTGTTTACTTTTTGTTGTGATACAATCCACAAGTATCACTGACAAAAATGAGGAAAACAACACCGTCAAGGATTGACTCTAATAGAGCTAATTATCAACTACTTGGGGGTGGTCAATGCTTTAAAAGCAGTTTGATATGAACACATTCGTTCTTGAATTAAATGCTGTAATTTTGAATCTAACAAAGGAGCTAATACAAAATCAATTCAAATGCATAATTCATTATCATACCGTTTACATAGAAAGTGGTTTCTCAAAATCAAGCAAAAATTATGGGATGAAGGTAGTATTTTATTGTTGGCATATGAGTTAAAACAGAAAAAAGGAAGACTCGTGGAATAATTTAAATGTATAACACAGTTTTGAGGCATGCCAAGCATTACATTCTATGAATGCTAGAATTTCAAGAAAAATATAATCTCCAGCAAAATGGGTAGACAAATGATTTTTTTTTTAAAAAAATAAAATAAAATCATAGAACCCTCATTAATATTGGAGCAAACGATGGGGTCTAATTAAAGGGGAAAAAAGACAATTAATGCAATAGGATTGGTAAAGAAGCCTCCAAAGGCAACTGTGTAAAATCTAAATTTATATTATAATAGTCAAGTATGCGACGTATCAGTTTAAGAAAGCTTATTTGATATGCCTGTCATTCTTTCTAGAATTGCATCTTTATGGAGCTTCGCATAGAAATTATTGAAAAGTTATATGTTTTGCTACTAATGTGATTAGGAAGTTATAAACTAGGATAATTTTATTGCTATATTTTAAATCTCTATCTGTTCTATTGCTTGCGAGCTGATTATCATATTAAAAATAAATGAAACAAGTGCAGTTTGTGCATTTAAAGAGAGGGAAATACGACAGCGTTTCAAGATAACGAAATGCCACTCTGAGGGGTTTCAGACATGGTTTCTAAATTGATGGTCCAGTAAGCACGACCAATGAAAGGTGTAATACTTGGGTATGAGGCCCTCAACTAGTCATTTTCTTTAATTGGAAACATTGTATTAAGGACTCTTACCAGGCTCATGAACATCAGTATTGAAAGGTAATGTCCTGGAAGTGAATTGTGCAAGTTGCTGCACAGTGTTGTGTACCATCCCAATCATGCTGCATCATATCCTCTTATAGGACATCATCGATGTCAAGGTGCTCGTGAGCACTAGCTCAAAAGATGATCGTTTAATATTCAGATCCTTTTATGAGGCCCTGATGGGCCGCATGTAGAGCTCAGCTTATAGGATTTTGCTTTGGATGTTGTGAGGTGTAATCACAATCGTATCAAAGTCCTTTATTAGCATAAATGTTATCGACGCCTTTTATTACGCTAATGCTTTCCAGTTCCTTAGATTGTTTATACAACATGATGTGATCTTTCTTATATCGCAATCAAGACTTAGGATTTAAATCTTTCCTTGTTCTATAATTCTTCACGACCTCCAAAATAAAAATAGAGAGAAAGATTTTCCGTTTATGTGAACTAATCATCTTGTTCTATCAATGTGTGCAGCTTGTGGTGTTAGGTAGTTCTGGAGTCGGGAAAAGCTGTATTGTTCTCCGTTTTGTTCGTGGACAGTTTGATCCGACATCCAAGGTAATGATGATATGACAACAAGTATGCATTTATGTAGCCGACCTCAAAGTTAATGGAAATGAGGTTTAGTTGCTCTTGCTCTTGTTGTTGTTTCTCATTAACCATTGTCAAATAATGGACCTTTTGAAATTAATATGATTGTAAATTAGTAAATGATATTAATTCAATACATTCAGACATTTTCTTCAGAATTTGGGATGAAATGTTCTGTTTGAGCTCAAATAGTTTTTATTCATTAAATTCAAAATTTTTCATCCGAATTTGAGCTCAAATAGCTTTCTGTTACTTTATTACTTAAAACAAGCATAATTATCTTTTCGATCTTTTGACACTTTAAAAATCTACCTGTTACTGTTTGTCAAGCATAAAATTAATAAGTACAGTTATCCAAATATACATAATTAGAAAATTACGTGTACTTATTTATTTACAGTTAAACTTGCTTTAAAGTGATAACCAATTTTTTAAGCTAAGCTATAAATGTTCAATATAGCTATGAATAACATCTTTTTCTACCCGGAAGGAAAACAGTTTATGCTTCTGTCACCAGTCTATTATTGAATACAGAATCTCACTTCTCCATGTATCCAACATGAAGTTGATGATAAATTTATTGATAATTGAATTGTTTGATGCTTTCAGGTAACTGTTGGAGCTTCTTTCTTGTCTCAGACAATTGCCTTGCAGGATTCAACTACGGTGAAGTTTGAAATATGGGACACGGCTGGACAAGAAAGGTAATTAATTATTGTTCAAGATTTGATATTCCAAGTCTCATTTCTATCTTTCGCAATTATGTGGATGGAATCTATTTGCCAAAATCCACCCACAAATCCCTAGTCGAGTTCTCTCTCTTTGTTTAATGAAGACTTATCATGACAAGGAAGCCTATATTTTTTTAATAGGTATGCAGCACTAGCACCATTATATTATCGAGGAGCTGCAGTGGCAATTGTTGTGTATGATATAACTAATCCTGAATCCTTTGCCAAAGCACAGTATTGGATCAAGGTACATTCGAAGGACCACAATTGTACCTTTTCAATTTCATTGCGAGGCTGAAACTTGTAGTTAGCAACAGCAACATTACTGCTGCAATGCTGATGTTATCAATATCATAGGGAAGAATGCCATTGGTAGCATGCTCACGAGTCTCTGAATCTTGCGCATCAATGACAGGCTATGACTACTTGGTTATATTCCCAATGGGCATTCCTGGGCCCGGATCCTCAGAAGCATGAATATTAAATACGTATACCAAAATATTTCCGTATATATTAGTTGATCTCTTTCTTGCTGAAGTCACTATTTACAATGCAGGAATTACGTAAACATGGGAGCCCTGAAATAGTCATGGCTTTGGTCGGTAATAAAGCTGATCTCCATGAAAAACGAGAAGTACCTGTTCAAGTGAGCAATATATTCTGTAATGCTTTCTTCCTCTTTGCAAATCTTAGCCGATTTATTCGAAAGTAGCAAATTTCCTTTTCTTTTTCAAAGGATGGAATCGACTGTGCTGAAAAGAATGGGATGTTCTTTATAGAGACATCCGCTAAGACAGCAGATAATATAAACCAGCTATTTGAGGTACATTCTGAAATTACAGTCTTGAATTGTAATCACGTCCATTTGCCTGTAGCCGTCTGTAAAATTCAGTAAACAAGTGTACTTAGAAACGTCGTTCTCATTGTTGCTTATAGTTGTGATGAATAAAATAACCAAAAATGTTAGCCGAAATAGAGAATGGTCCAGAATTATGGAGTCTCATGTCTAGTATCTCGCAAACCACCAGGAAATAGCCTACAATTGTTTTATTTATTTCTTTTTAGTTTGAACAAGAAGGTTTTATTGAACACGTGAATAAAACAGGATTCATAGATTGGTATGATAAGCTTGTTATTAAATAGAGAGCCCATGGATCAAACTTCTTAACAGGTGAAACTATCCCTGGATTGCATCTAGACTCATCCCACCGTGTAAGCAAATCCAGTAACTGACAATAAGTGGGAGGTCAGAAATCCGATGTTTTAGGAGATCACAAACTATGTTTTCTTCGCTGTAGGAGCTTATACAGAGCCCAACTCCTTAATGAGGGGAGGGAAGCTTTTTTTCCGCACAATTCCTTATTTCGTACGACGTCTTGTTTTGGGCCTCAATTGAATGATAACTATGGAATATTTAGCTAGCGAGTTTACTAGAATAATAGTCAGTTTCTTGACTAGAATATGATTTCATGGTGAAGGTGACGTCTTTCTCTTTTTGGATGGTTTGATTTGTCAGGAAATAGCCAAGAGACTCCCACGTCCGGCCTCTTCCTGATTTTGAAACGTTGAGAATTAAGTTGTGCACTAGATATTGCTGGATTTGCTTGTATTGTAGTATTATAATGTATATTACTTTCAGGACTGCAATTGTACCTACTGTGTTTCTGTTGGAGTTCTATCATAATTTTTCAAAAACTTCGGCACGTGTGTTTACAGCCTATTATACGAGTGTGTCGTATTCAAATATGGTACTCGAAAATTTTGTCATAAATTGATGTCTAAACTTGATAATTATGTTTATATGTATGGTGTAACAACCCAAATTTTCATAAACCTTGGATGTTACCATAAAATCCATTTTTCTTTACATTAAGTACGAGACGATAAAAATAAAATTCTTTAATAATACAAAAAATAATTGAAATATCCATAAATTTAAATTAAATCATGAATCTTTAAACATAATCAACTAACAATTAACATGTAATTTAATGTAAGAGTGAGTATTTTCATATACAATTATATAATAATAAAATAGACATTTTATACCACATTTTTTATGGAGTATATCGATGACCAAACGAGCTATACATTAATAATATTTTGAATTTTCGAAAGATTTCACATTTCGTTATAAAGAACCCAATAGAGCTCACATTTCGTTAGGTTGAACCAGAATGTCCAGTGGCAATTCATGCATAAATTATTGAATATAAAAGTATGCAGAAACAAATCACTTAAACACACAACTATCTTACCTCGTTATTAAATGAATTTTTGAAAGAAATTTGAATTCACATTCCAAATCTTTTTCCTAAATCTCTCTGCCGCAACGTTCAATTAGTGGGTACTATTTATTTTTGTGGTGAATAATGGGATCTTTCCATGGTATTTATAGTTGAAAATAATTGAGTTTTGAAACAATTGAAATAGAGGAGCCGTGTTCCATTAAAATTGGACATAATGGGTTTGGTAAAGTTTAACTGTCAAATCATAATTTTCAATTCAAGTTATTGTCTACATAGGACTCACACATGGACCAATTTGTCAATTGGTTTCATTGAATTGGAACATTAATATAAGAATTGAAAGAATGAAAAATAGAGTTTAATAAAATTAGGATTCCCATTGAACTTTATCCAAATCAATGTAGGATTACAATTAACGGATAACATTTATCTTACACGACCAATTTTATGGAGATTACCAATTAAAATAACTTCTTTGGACATCAATATATTGGACCTAACTTATCAAAATTAATTCTTTCTCAAACCTAAAATTCATGATTTAATATGATCTATCCAACAAGCACAATATCGATATGTTAAATCTTGTTCTGTCAAAATCTAATTATTTGACCCAAAATAATAAAAATATAAAACATATTAATTTATTCTATAAAATTTTCGGGGCGTTACCTAAAGTAAAGGTGTGGGAAGCCTCTAATTTCCGTATCTTCTATGCTAATTGGAGCACGTTGGCACTTGAGAGAGAAGAAGATCAAACATCAAGCAAATAGTTTATATTTTAATTTTCCTGCGCATATCAAAGTATCAAACGTGTCCTAACCTGTAACTCTTCTCATACTCGTTTACTCTTCTTTTCCCCTTTTAACAAAATAAAATTCGAGCTTAATTGAATACTATGGAAATATATTAGCCCGTTTGAGCCATATTATTATAGAATGAGAATGAAAAATATAGCAGTTATTGGGCCCCACACAAGAGATAGAAATTCAAAATTGATGATTTAATGTGATGGATAACGGTCATATTTTTCATTTTTATGGATGAAAAATGAGAAACAAATAGGGGCTAATTATAATCATCTAGCTTTAAAATCTCGAGACAAATTCTTTATACTATTTTTTTTGTTTATTTTTATTTTTTGAAATTCTTGTAAATGTTCAAATACTCAACTCGTTCTTTACTTTTCTTTTTAATAATTCATGGAAAAAATTACGAATGATTTTTTAGTTAGGGCCTGTTTGACAGAATTTATTTGGGAATAATGGGTTATGGAATAGTATTTTTTGGAGAATGTGTGGTTAAAAAGTAAAGGAATTTTATTGGTTTGTGTGTAAAATATTTTATTGTGTGAATGTGTGGTGGAGAAATGATACTGTAGCAAACAATTTAATGTTGGAAAGGATGACAAACAGAGGCTTAGTAATATAAAAAACATAAATAGTTTAAATTTAAGAAATATATTATGTACGCCAAGCATTTTTTTCATTTTTTATTTGAATGCATTACGCATCTCGAGGCATTATATCTGCAAGTTATTACTGGTGGTTCCGTTTTTGCATTATCTAGTAGGTAATGAAGGGCGAATTGAAGGTTGGGAAAAAAGGGAAGATGATGCCAAATATGGTTTGACATTATTGCATTGTGAAAAATCTATACACTAACAAAGATGAAAATCATATAATTTCAATTAGAAAAATAATAAAACGAATTTGCAAGTTGATTCTATTGTCCACAGAAGGTAATATTTTCGATAGAAGTCCAACATGTTTTCGAATTTTCTTAACATTTCGTCACATTCTTGATATTTGAAAATTAGTTCTCGACATTTTGTATCTGATAATCTCAACACTTGACATTTCATATTTCAGGAACGAGATTTTATTGATTGGTTATTATCTCTACATTTCATCGCGTTATTGACATTTGAAAAATAGTTCTCGACATTTGGTATCTAATAATCACGATACTTGACATTTCATCTTTCAAAAACGAGGTTTGGTTGGTTAGTTATCATTTATTTTCTACACTTCATTTATTATTTGATCTATAATTGAGACATACTGGAGCCTATAATTTAATTATGGATAATGCTTAAATTCTTCTACTTTTGAAACGAACAAATAAAAAGAAATGTTAACTAGATACATAAATATATAGTATCAAGAAATTGTAGTTCACATATTGAACTCGTTTTATTTGAATAAAAAAAATATTTCAAAATAGAACCACGAACTCAAAATAACCACAAAGGTACACCCGTTATAAAAATTTTTAAAAATCACTCAATTTCGTAAATAATGCAAGAAAACAAAAAGCTCGAATTGCAGAAAATGAACGTTTTGGTTCATGAACTTATGTCACAATCCTAACTCGAATTTTTTGATTCCTAGAAAGCCCAAATTACAAAAATTAACGTACATTAACTTCTGAAATTTAACAATTTGATGTAAGACGAGAGATAAAAAAGGAACCGGTCATGATATCTTAGGGTTAGTGGCTAGAGTTTTAGACAATTTACTATCCAAATAAAGTTTTTAGGTTTTGTATTTCTTTATCCTTGTAAATTTTTTTTTAAAAAAAAAAATTATACAAAATATAGGCTCCATTCGATTAGTCACGGTTCTGGTTCAAGAACCAAGAATCAACCTGAACTCAATAGGTTCTGGGTTCTTGATTTCAGTTCTCAATTTGTCTTTTTTGGGAATCAGACATGAACCTTCGATTTCGGTTCGGGAGGTTTAGTTTCAGTTAAAATATCCAAACTAGACCCATGTATCACATCTCATCAATGCTAAAGAAAAAAATAACAAAATTGGATTCAATACACAAAATGCTTTACTAATAACCTACGATTCAAGTATTATCCTACAAAAAAAAATAACAAAACTAGATTAAATACAGAAGCATAAACACTAAAGATATCTGTGTTGCAACTCGCTCTTCCTCCGAAACTTGATACCAATGGGAGCTCATCATCTATAAAGACATAACAACGTAGTCGTATTCAAGTTAGATCAAGCATTGATCAAGAATTGCATAATCTGAAAATGTCAAGAAATGCGAGAGAAGAACTGCGATGTCTAGTTTAT
>CAIGRK010347716.1:0-14142 GCA_903798315.1 Fraxinus greggii | reverse complement strand
GAGAACAAAGATTTCAAAGACAAAGACTGTAGAGAGGTCTATGGCTACAAGGCTTTGTTCTGGGAACAGCGAGAAGTACGCAATTACACCAATAAAGTTGTGTAGAACTGCTTTTACCATGTTTGAAGATAGCGAATACGAAGACCACCATGACGAGGTACCAATTGATGACTAGAGCATCGACACAAGTAACGAGGTCGATAAAATGGGGACGACTAGTGCGAGCATGGATCTTTTCGGCCCGCGAAGTGGCTATAAACATAAAATGGTGAGCAAGAAGAAAAAAGAAAAGAAGAAGAAAATATAAGGACGAGAAATCTCCTACTCTCTTGATCACACGACCACATCAAGTGAGAAGGTTGTGTCTGAAATCAACAATTTTGTTGGTCGTACTGTCCCAGACGTGAAGTCATGCTTGAATGAGTTGTTGGGGATAAGCAGATTGAAAAAGAAAACTGATGAATGGGGTGATTCTTAAAGTTAAGTGATGGATGGGGTTGCAGTTTTGAAAGTTCAGTGACTAACCACGTAATTTTCGAAGATCAGTAACTTAGTGGAAACTTTCGGTAAAGTTCAGTGACTATTGGGGTAATTAACCCGAATTGGGGACCTTAACCCGATTTATAGTTTCCATATGTATTTGGTCAATTATCAAATATAATCATAATGGATCTAGTCTGTACACATATAATCCGGTTCACACTTTATTTAGATGCCCTAAGCCCAACAATTTAAATCTTTATTAGACCACTTTAATTTGGCTCAATTTTAAGATGTTGCTTGAATGAGTTGTTGGGGATGAGCAGATTGAAAAAGAAAACTGATGAATGGGGTGATTCTTAAAGTTAAGTGATGGATGGGGTTGCAGTTTTGAAAGTTCAGTGACTAACCATGTAATTTTCGAAGTTCAGTGACTTAGTGGAAACTTTCAGTAAAGTTCAGTGACTATTGGGGTAATTAACCCGAATTGGGGACCTTAACCCGATTTATAGTTTCCATATATATTTGGTCCATTATCAAATATAACCATAATGGATCTGGTCTGTACACATATAATCCGGCCCACACTTTATTTATATGCCCTAAGCCCAACAATTTAATTCTTTATTAGATCACTTTATCTGGACTCAACTTTAAGATAACTTTACACACACATGTGTAGGTCCACAATGAAAAATTAATAAACCTAACCAAAACCCAGCCCATTAATAGATACCAATGTTTATGGGTTACATTAAATGATCTTTAACTGGGCTTCTACATTAGAAATAGGCAAATATCGCAAATGGGCTATTATGTTTTGGTTCTAATTAATTATGTTAGAGAAGTTATTTGGTCTAATTAATTAATGCATATATCTAATACACTGCACTTATAACCCTCGAAATAAAGTCTGTGAACCCAGCTAGTCATTGATGAGGTGAAAGGCGACATGCAAGGTGAGGAAAGAAATGGAAGGTTCGCCAAAAGATCGCTTACAATTTTTCGTATCCAAGTTGGCTACAAGCTGTCAATAAAGGGCACGTGGACAAGTGAGCAAAGTGCGAATGTGAACCGAATCAGTTACCAAATAGTCAATAAGGATCAGCCATCTATCACTTTCCTAAGATGACCAAATTATCTCAAAGTTTGGAGGAAAATCTATAAATACCCCCCTCATTTAAAGAAGAATGCACATAGTTCAAATACCTTACTGTCAAATAGTTATTTTACTTTTTGCTACCGTTTGAGCATTAGGATTTGTTAATTTGATTTGTATCATCGAAAAATTTGCGTTGTCCTTCCGAACAAAGGAAACCACAAATCCACCCACTGAAATTTAGAAGCCTTAAGCATCTAGAAAAATGAATGTAGTTTAAACAAATTCGGATGTAGTCAAAGCACTGAATTCAAATCAAAATAATCTAGCAATGATTCAATAAAAAGTGACATGAAACCAAAGAGGAATCATGAAAAATTGCCGACAGCATCCCAACCCGATATTTTTTTCGTCCGATGACATCCTCAAGGAAAAGGAGCGCTTGTTGTAGAGGCAGTCCATGAAATAACAAAAAGCTAAAATGCTGGCGACGAAAAATGCATATCTACGTGCAAAATATGAGAATCCAAAAAGGAATTGGCAATGAAAAAAAATCGGAGAAAATTAGTATCTGATGCTAAATTTTTTCCCAAAGCACTAACAATTTACGGACGTCACAAGCTTATGAACTAGGAAAACTCTCACGAATTGAGGCGTAACCAGTGGAAGAATCAAAGGATGAGGAACTATAACAGTTCCTATAATATTCATTCACACAAGAGCCCAGAAGGCTAATCCACCACGAAGATTATGATGTATCAGTACCAGCAGATTTAACCAGTGTCCGACTTCCTCATCAACAAAAAAATCCCAAAATAATGCAAGCAGTTATAAGGTTAAGTAGCATCAAGCAAGGGTTAAAAAAGAAGAATTCTAGGAGAAATAACATATTTATAGATTTCTTTAAGAAACATGAATCAGTAGATTGCGTGTCTAGATGAATCACAGCCGACCAGATTACATGAACAATAGTAGCCATCGAATATTAAGAGGCGCTTGATTAAGAATTCAAAAAAGAACGAGCTTGATTAAAGGCATCGACATGCACATTAAATACGTATAGGACACCAGCCTAGAAACATGCGAAAAGGTTCTGCAGTACACACAAATAACTGCAGTAATCATAAACTATCCCCTAAAAAATGGCCTACGTCACCCACAACCAGTGCGCATTAAAAGAAATAACCAGTCCTAGAATTAATATAAATATTAAAACCGAACTTAGAAAATTATTTATTAACCCTTGAAATAAAGTCTGCGAACCTAGCTAGTCATTGGCAAGGTAAAAGGCGACATGTGAGGGGAGGAAAAAACGGAAGGTTGCCCTAAAGATCACTTACCATTTTCCGTATTCAGGTTGATTATAGGCTGTTAATAAAGGGCGCGTAGGCAAATGAGCAAAGTATGAATGTTAACTAAATTAGTTACAAGATAGCTATAAGGATCCGCCATCTCTCACTCTCCCAACTTGACCAAATTACCCCAAAATTTAGAGGAAAATTTATAGATACCCCTTCATTTGAAGAATAATGCATGCAATTCAAATGTTTCCCTCTTCAATAACTATTTTACTTTTTGCTCCTGTTTGAACATCCAACTTAGTAATTTTATGAAGTGAAAGTTGTAGTTAGGTGAGTAGGATATGTTGATCTGATTTATATCATAAACAAACATAATCCTAAACATGCTTTATTATAAAACTTATGAATAAATCAGTGTGACTATAATGGAATATGCAAAATATTTTAACAATCTAGCTTCACTTATTTAAAACATTGTAACATGGAATATAAAATTTTAAGGAGGCAAAATAAAAAATTACTCTTCCCATGTAATGTTATCGTTGTTGATAATTTTTGTTGTCGATTTTATATCCGCAAGTGTACGAATCGTAACAAGTAATATAGTATACCAATGAGTCGGAATATCGTTCCCATGAAGACTACTATCTAACCGTTGGTTAAATTATTCCTAACTTCAATTTGATCGAAAACTAATAGTAGTTATTTTTCTTTTTATGATTTTTCTATTTTAAATGTATGAAAAAACAATAAAACCTCATTTTTTAATGATGGTTTAAGCGTCAGAATTCACAAGTTTGCCATAGTTATACCTTTAATCTCAATCGCCAAAGTTTATAACAATTGATTATGTTTACCCGATCAAATTCTTCTACCATAATCAATTCACATCTCTCGAGTTCAAATTGATTATATTTAACTAAGTTAATTCCATACTCTATGTGAATCTGGACATACCTTAGTTAAATACATTAAATCCCTAAAAATCCATGTAACAACTACATTGACTAGAAAATGCAACTCTACATTCCCAGATTTTAGTGCGTGGTCAGAACAATAATCCAACGTAATTATTACTCAAAAATTCAATGAATTGGTGACCAATTAATCCAAGCTTTAAAATTAGAAGTAAAAACAATTAATAAAATCAATTAAAGATTTAAATCTTTTTAATTAAAAATAAGATTCAAAACTAGGTTACATAATTCATTCTAACTAAGTAATTAATTATACATCAAGGAAGAATAATTAATCAAGATTGAATTAAAGTATATCACCGAGTTCTAAGAAAACAAGGGGAAAAAAATGAAGATCTTGCACCAATATTCTGCCTACTTCTTGTAAAATTTTGAAACCCTAACTTCTTGATTGATTTTTATTTTTATTTTTATTTTTTTCTCCTTTTGGACTTGTATAATATATGTATGATGACTCCTCCACAAGCCTTGGCTTGAATTTATGTCTAATAAAATCCTACAAGCTCTCATCTTAATTGTTGAATAAAGGCATGTATTTATAAAACAAGATTTAGACAAAATCCTTGTTTAACTTGATTTTCACATAAGAGTTCAAATTGGTTTCTATCAAAAAAACTAAGAAATAAAAGGAAACATATATCTTTTTCAATTGAACTCCTCTTTTCATGTGATTTTAATCCTTCATCTTCTAATATTTTCAATTAAGCCCTCTTCATTTCAAAATCATTATAGTTGTCCTGAGATAAGTTTTGAAAGTTTACAATTTAGTCCCCAAACTTTCCAATTGTCGAATTTAGCTCCCGAACTTACGAATTTTTACTGAATGCTCCATTAATACTTCAAGTTGATTTCTTATAATCCGGTTAATCTTTAAATGCTTCAAATCAACTCTATTTAAGCTCCAAATAGTATTTTTTTCACATAAATTGTATCCAAATTGGAATTTTCCTACAATACAAATAATTTACACAAATTAAGTAGATAATTGCTCAATTTATATAATTGAATAAGAACAGAAGTCCGAATAAGCGCATAAAATGCATTTATCAAATACTCACAAACTTTAACTCTTATTCATTCTAAGCAAGACTATCTACTAAACACACAAGCAAACAAACAAATGTATAAATATATTAGATAACTTAGTCGAACTTGCAGCAAGTATTGAAATTGTTTGATACTTACGAAAATTTTATAAGTAATGAAGCTAAATCTTTACTCATTCAATGCTCAATCGATGTGTGTGCGCTCACATAATCAACCAAATAATCACAAGCTTTTAAATTGATTATTTTTCGATCCTTAATAGTCAAATATTTCCCTTCTCTCTCGTGTGATACATAACTCCAAACTCATTTACAATCACATAATCGAGGTGTATATTCTAAAGTTATTTTACAACTTGTTCATTTTCCTCTCAAGTTTGGTTGGGTTTCACCAATAAAAGTCATTATCTTAATACATGATGATTCTCCTTAAGCTTAAATGTCTCCACCTCCAATTTTCAATTAGGATAATAACCCTTACCAAAAGTCTAAATTTCAAATTAAGTATCAAAGGCTTAGCCGGACAAAAACAATGCTTGTAGTTGTTTTGTCACTTACTCAACACACATTAGTGGGTTCATCTTTTCTTTTAATTTTGTTTTGTTATGTCCCTTCTTCTGTTTTAGGTATCTTTTCTTTGGTTATCATATGTAGTTTTTACTCTACATTGCAGGCAAGCCTTTTTTTCCCCCGATAGATCGTCTCCTAAACATTGGTGATGAATAAGGCCAAATTGTTCAAGACTAGCTTCACAAAACAATGAAGGTATTTTTTTCCTACGTGTCACGGCTAGTGCAATGCCTTTTACTTTTCTAGTAAGTAACTGGAATCAAACCCCTAGTAGATGGTTACTACTAGGTTCTACTTGTTAACCAGAAAAATTCTACAAAAATATTCAACATGGACGGAAACAACACATATCTCAATAGCTTCCAACAATGGATCTACCACCCCCACATTCAGTTGATTAAGTGGTTATGTTTTTAATTATGATCTCGGTTCGTCAACCTATGTTCAAAATTAATTTAACCTGTTCTATCAATATAACCAATAAAAATTTCATAATAATTATCAGGACTATTGCGCTTAATGTATATGATTTCACATAAATGAATATCGAATTAGCAAAAAGAATCGCTTCACTTAGACAATACACGAAACATAAACAATTTCAAATAACTTCAATTAGCCTATAAGGTTATCCAACTCACAGAAACACACATAAAATAATATTCATTTTTCAAAATTTTTTTTTCCCCAAAATATCACACAAACAAACAAATATAACTAGCTAACTAATGTGCACTCTTAACTTAAAATACACATTGTCCTCAATGTATGCACAAAATAGGCTTAAATAGCAATATTTGTCATGTATATGATGTTTCTCGTTTCTCACTTGGTCTTTTATCTTCCTTCAATATTCTTTCCTTGTTCGTTTTGTAAAATATTTCCATTATGCCTAAGAAGGAACAAGAAAAATAATTACCAATATACTTACGTATGAATTTATGCTAATTTAATTTGAAATGATGATTGTAAACTAGTTATGACCTAAAAAATATATAAAAAATAAAAATTAGTAATAATAAAAGTAAGAACTTCTTTTCAATATCTATGTATTTTTTAATTTTCTCATTTTTTTTAAAAAAGGAAAGGAAAGAAACAAAAGCAGAAGAGAAAGGAATTTTATTTTATTTTATTTTTTTATGAGAAGGAAGGAGAAAAGGGGGGAAAAAGAGAGAGGAAAAAAATGTTTTTAATTATGTGGTCAATCGTGGTTGACCGCGGTTCAACCGCAGCAAACAGATGCTTCGCGGTTGATCACATTCAGTATGTGTTTGAACTACATTATTTTGGAAGAATATATTTTGGAATAGTAGATTGATGAAGAATTTGTGGTTGAAAAACAAGAAAAAGGTATTGACATAATGTAAAATATTATTTTATTCAAGAATGTGTGGTTGAAAATGAGTAGAAGAATGAAAATGAAAATTTTAATGTGTACCAAACAGGGGCTCAAAAAATTTTTTTTTCCATGGAGTTAATGACAATCACAAAAAAAATTTAAAAAAATAATACAATTTTTTAACTAAACATTAATTAAGCGTGCCTATATAATTAATGCAAAACTTATTATTTATATGTCATGTAATAACTAAAATTAAAGAGTTAAGAGAAAGAAATGGATTACTTCTCATTAAGTTCTTGATTTATAGTATCAAGCTCGACTTTTGTACAAGTGCTTCATGGCACTTTGAATTTGGCATTGGATGATTTGTTTTAGCTTGCTTAAATTATTTTTGCATCATATTTCACATGTCCTCCGATATCTTACTTTACCATCTTGAATATAATATGACTTGCCTAAATTACTCAACGCAAACTCAACTAAAAATACTTTGATTTTTTCATCGACTTTAATCACAAAATCATTGAAATTAGAGTTTTACACGATAACCACATCTTCTTTGAATGCCACTAATTAGTTTGTCTACTTCATGATTAATTCCTCGATTTCTAAATGTTCTTCATTTTTAGTTGTTGGTTCTTCGGGTTTAATGAAAAAGAAATCCTCCATCAGCATGTTACTTGGCTCTTCCAGAATTATTTGACCTTCAACCCTTTTATATTTTTGCATGGCGATGATGTCTCCCACAATAAAGCGAATGTCATCATTATCTTCTTTATATAGATTATCAAAAATAGCTTTTCTTACTTGGGAGTTGCCAATAAAAAAACAATTTTTTGTATAATACAATACGCCACAATATTCACTAGTTGGTCTAATCTCCTCATAAACAATAGATTTGATATTTAATCCCTATGACAAGCCATATTTATCAAGCATGATAGGTCGATTGTATCCCACTTTTAAGTTGTTACTTGATAAGATAATCTCCAAAAAGCATATCACCTTCATCTAAATAGGGATAAATCATTATAAAGTTTTGCTCTCTTTCTTCTTTTTGTTCCCTGCCAATGAAACAAAGAAAAACAAGTAGATCAATTGAAAAAAGGGAAAAAATTCAAATAAAAGAAATAATTTAAACCAATTAGTCCTCAACAACAGTACCAAAAATTTGTTGTCGATTTTATATCTTGCATGTGTACGAATAACAAGTAATATAGTGGATCAATAAATCCCAATATTGTTCCCATGAGGAAACTATCTAACCGTTGGTTAAATTATTCCTAACTTCAATTTGATCAAAAACTAATAGTAGTAGCTATTTTTCTGCTTGTGAATTTTTTATTTTAAATATACGAAAACAATAAAATTGATTTTTTAATATTGACTTAAATGTTAGGATTCATGAGTTCATCATAGCTATCACCTCAATTTCAATTACCAAATTTTATAGCAATTGATTATGTCTACTCGGTCAAATTCTTCTACCATATTCAATTTATTTCTCTCGAGTTTAAATTGATTCTATTTAACTAAGTCAATTCCATATTTTTATGTGAATTCGAATATACCTTAATTAAACGCATTAAATATGTAAGAATCCATGTAATGATTGCGTTAACTTGAAAATGTATCTCTATACTTTTATATTAGTTCCCGACTTTTACTACATGGTCTAAACAATAATCGGTAGTTATTGCTCACAAAATCAACGAATTAGTGACTAATTAATCAAGCATTAAGATTGAAAGTAAGAACAACTCACAAAATCAATTGAAGATTCAAAACTTTTAAGTTAAAATAAGGTTCAAAACTAGGTTACAATTATTCATCCTAAATAAATACTTAATTACACATCATGAAAGAATAATGAATCAAGATTGAAGTAAAGTACATCATCAGGTATTAATAAAAAAAGGGGGGAAAAGATGAGATCTTGCTCCAAGATTCCCTTTTTGGGCTTGTACAATATATGTTTAATGAATCCCCCACAAGCCTCGACTTGAATATATGTATCTAATGAAATCCTACAAGCCCTCGTTTTAACTGTTAGACAAGGTCATGTATTTATAGAACAATATTTAGGAAAAATCATTGTTTAACTTGATTTCCACAAAAGAGTTCAAATTGGTTTCTAATAAAGAATTCGAATTAGATTTTACCAAAGGTTTAAGAAATATATGGAAACACGTCTTTTTTTATTGAACTCATTTTCTCAAGTGATTTTAGTCCTTCATCTTCTAATATTTACAATTAAGTCCTCTTCATTTCAAAATCATTGTAGTTGACCCGAGGCAAAAGTTTAAAATTTAGTCCCCAAACTTTTCGATTGTCAAATTTAACTCTTCAAACTTATGAATTTTTACCGAATGCTTCATTAATACTTCCAATTGATCTCTTGCAATCTGGTTAATATTTAATTGCTTAAAATAAACTCCAAGTAAGCTCCAATTTCTTTTCACATAAATTGTATCCAAGTTAGGATTTTCCTACAATATAAATAATATCTTTTCACACAAACATAAGCGATTTCTCAAACCAAATATTAAAGCGCAGAAATGAAAATCAGCACAAAAGAATTTTCAGCCAAAGTCCAGTGGATCGGTGACCCTTTTAACACCCAATCCCTTGTTAAGCATCCATATAAATGGATAATGCTTGACTGCACTTTAAAGCCCAAAAAAGGCAACTAATGTCACAAAGTTTAACCAATACAAGATATAATATCAAGAATTGATCTTCTCACAAAGAAAAACTGCAAATCTACTCAGGAATCACAGAAGAACCATTTTGGGCTTATGGATTTCACTCAGAAAATAAGAATCGGATGAAGAAAACCTTTTAATCTCAATCTCAGATGATATTTTTAAGAGAGAAGATTATACAGTACAAAACCCTAGCCAAAACGAGATACTCTCTCTAAAACCAAGAAGCTAGAAGTCAGAATGAGTGCCAAGTAAAACAGCATCCTCCAGTTAATACACTAGAACCATCCAGAATGCCAATCAACAACCAAGATGAAGCCGGTGTCAAGATCTCGTGCAAGATATCCACTGACAAAGTTGTTGTTTTAAAAACACGACTTAAATCAAATTTTGGTGGCACACTTCACAGGTGCACAATACTCAACCATCTCCACCTTGCTACCAAGAATTTGGGCTTAATAATGCAGCTAGGAGCATCACCAGCAATTTATATTTCATTTATTCTAAGTACATGTACATTTAGTTTAGACAGTCAACAGATAACAGCTTTAAACAATTTTGAAATTTAATTAAAGGATCACTTTTGTTCCCATATCAGATGAATTAATCTGAGTAACAATCTTACCAATTTTAATTATCCCTTTTGAAATAATCTCTTATAAAGTGATACTTAACATCAATATATTTGGTTCTATCATGGAACATGGGATTTTTACTCAAATGTATAGCACTCTAATTCTTGCTATTTCCATTTGAGGTATTAACCAGGAACTAGATATGGACAAAATGGTGCCCTTTCATGCCACGAAGCTAATGTGGCTTGTGGGACAAGTTAAGGCCAAAGTCCTCCTGTAGTTTTCGACTAATGCTGATACAAGCATTGTGACTATAGCAAATACCATTCCTATCCCAATACGCTGACGGTGACTAATGCCTTCTTAGGTGTAAGGAAAGATGAGCCTGTCGTAAATGAGAATCCATATTGTGATGCTTATCATCATGAAAACAGTGTAAGATGCTGATGGGATTTGGAATTTGCCACTTCCTAGATGTATGTTGCTTTGGATGGCTTGGAATACTACATATGCTTGCATTTGTGCTTGGACAGCATAGCACAATATGCGTGAAATCCATATGGAATTAATTAAACTACACATTTCACCTTTCCACTTTTTGGATACTGCAATGACCCCATGGATTGGCTACTGATCCATCCGTATAGATTTCATCATATTCTGTGATTATTGTTGCTTTATTCAGGAACCTGAATAATATGACACATCATTAATGAAAAATTGGTATGCAGTGATCGAAACTCTACAGTCGATCTTGTGATCGAATGAAACAAGTGAACGCCAGAAGCTTAAGTTTGTTACCTTAGTTGGTCAGAATATACAAGATTTGAGTTGATTGAATCAAGTGGGAAGTAATTAAAAAGATTATTACAAGGTAGCTCTGGCAAATTCAACTTTCGCTTCTTAAATGCAACAATTAGTAATTATGAGATACTTATGAGGAGACTGCTTTCGGGCATTACTTTGACATAGATTCTTATCGATGAAATCACTAGCCAAGGCTTTTGATTTTGTACAAAAAGGGGCTTAGTTTCTGTATCCAAAATCTACAAACGACAATTGGAGCCTTAATCCACAAATCACTACAGTTGCCCAATTGAATTACCCATAAAGGAAGAGAATGATGACTGCAAGGTATCACAAAGAATGAGAAGCCAGAGAGCGATTTAGGTCACGGTCTCACTAAGAAAATGTAAAAAAGAGGCTGCATTGAAAACTCTTGAAAAACACATGGTTAGGTCACAACCAAGGATAGTGTTAGGTCCTAATTGTAATTGGTTTTATTCGTATCCAAAATCATGGTTATTTGAGTTTTAATTTAAGTCGAAATAGTTTAGAGTTGGTAGAGTTCTAAAAGTTGAAGATATTCAAGAAGATGAAGAAGCAGAAAACACGTTCGCTTGTCTAATATGGTGCTTGAAGCTCAGAACGGGAACAGCGCTGCTTGATAGGCGCGAGGCTAACGCTCAAGCGGCGGAGTCATCGCTAGCTAGGCGCCAGGTGTCTCACTCGAATTCTTGCAAACAACTAATTGATTAGATATACGATCTCTATTGTCACTTTGGAGAAGGAATAGGAATTTAGCACAAGTAGAAATTATTGTAAGTTCCTACAGATGTTAGTGATAATTCTATGTTTTGCATGATTCAAATAGATGTTCTTGTATTCTAATGTATTTTTGTATGTCCGTATTATGGATAGGAATATTATCGGATCATATATGAGGATATATCTAATTAAATTGGAAGAGATTGTTAAATATATTAGGAACATTGATCTTCATATCCAAATAAATGTAATCAAATTGTAAAATTTATATTAAGACAAATGTACTGGGGATACGGAGTCCTAGTGTTTGTTCAATTACTTGAGTTTCATAAACTCTTCCTACTACTTAGTTAGATTAGTTATATTTTGTTAATATAAATCTTCTCATTTATATAATTGTGTGTTTATATTCAATTAGAGTTAGGTTAATTGAGAACTAGAGTAGATACTCATTCCTCGTAGGATCCATACTTGGAATCACATCAACAACATACACCATAGGCTACCATTGCCTCCCACAATGGAGCTTCTAGAGTGTTACCTTGCGTCATTCGCGCCCGTGACTTAGACTTAGGTCCAGCCACGTCACAAGGGCGCCTTTGTACTTCGTAAAATTTTTTGAGAAATGGAAATGTCGTGCAGAGATGTGACAATTGTGTGGCGTGTTCATGGTGCGAATGTGGGGTTTTCATCAACATGTTCACAAGTGGAAATTCGTGTGCCACCAAATCATATCCCATTAAAATTGCATGATCTAATGGTCTAGATAGGTTCGTGTCAGAAGATGTAATATTTGAGAAAGGACACTTAAAAATTCAATAAATAGGACTCACTCATTTGATTCCAACTTCCAATTCAATCCGAAAATAATCCCTCCTAAATTTAGTCCAAGTATTTTTGAGTTTCTTTACAAAATTATTGTTCGAATCTCTTGCTTTCAAAAGTTCATTGTTATTCCCATCAAAGAAAAGTTTTCAACTTTTTCAAGGGGCGAAATTTATTTAAGGAAATCTTGTAGTCACATAGCTCGCTTCTTTTTGTATTTCTTCCGAATTCTTTTTTTTTTTTTTAATATTTTTGATTGTTAAGTCATTTTTCGAATAACAAAATTATTTCGTCTAAAAGTTTAAACCATTTGAAAAGGCAATATATATTTAGTCATATATTGATAAAACATTATGTGTATGCTTACAAGTATTGCGATGAGATATAGGTGTTAATAGAGTGATATAATTTTAGACAAGTGATCTCTTGGCCTTGACCAACTTGAACCTTTCTATTTGTGTTGTAGATGTTTATAACGGGGAATAGGGTAATGCTATTCATCTAGAGACTATATGATAATTGTCTATGTTTTATGGATACACTGTCATATTATCCAATTTTGAATTCACTCTTTATATATATCTCATTAAAAAAAATAAAAATAAGAGCTATTAACTCAAATGAAACACATGAGTTGCCTTAATAATTAAGCTCTTATTTAAAGTCATTAGCTTGGCTTCGCTCGGCTTCTTTACAACAATCATTCACAGTGGCTTAAATCGGGCTTTGGAAGCTTTTCATTGCTAGCAATTTCCGGCTTTGCCTTTCTTTCTTTCCCTCCAGACTTTCACATGGCCATTTTCTTGGTACTTGACTCCACTAGTTCTACGCTACTTTGGTTGCGGTTTGAGCTACTTCTCTCCAATTTTAATCACAGGTTCGCTTGGTTCGACGCTACTCACTTTAATGTTTTCTCGACTTTAAGGCACTTCTCATTATCGAATAATGGCATAGGTCCTGTGAATAGTTTGGAAGTGACTCGTTCCTCTCTTGCACCCTTAAACTTTATTTGCTCCTTTCAACGTCGATCAAAGATGACTGGTTGCTAAAAATGGCCAACCAGTATCGGTTTCTTGTACCTATAATCTTTTATAGCCATGACTAAAAAAAGGTCAATTGGGAAGAAGAATTCGTCCACCATGACAAGAACGTCTTCTGTCACTCCATAGGATGTCTTATTGACCTGGGAAGTGTACAAAGTGACACTTTGGTCCGTTTTAGACCTCTCGATCCCTATTTTCTAGAAATTGACGAAGGCACTATATTAAAATTGGTTCCAAGATCACATAAAATTTTGGGAAAATTGCAACCGAGGTACCAGACTTTTCAGTTAGTTGCAGACTTTGCCCAAATCTTTCATTTGTTCCAAACACGGTACCAAACATTTAAAAAAATCGCAGCCCAAGTCCAAAATAACGGTTTCCATTAGTTTGACCACAAAAATCTAGAGTGTGTTCGGTAGAGATTAAAATCGGATTAAAATTGAAAAACTAATCGTTATTGTTGACTTTTATTAGACGAGTAGGACCCAATACGACTATATTTTCAATTTTAATTGATTTTTAATCCCTACCGAACAAGTTCCTAATAATTTTCTCTAAATAAGGTAAGGGCATTTTGAACATAATACATTTCCTCTATTAAATCAAAAATTAAAAGGAAAAAAAAAACAAA
>CAIGRK010347706.1:0-14754 GCA_903798315.1 Fraxinus greggii | reverse complement strand
CCCCCATGAAGCCAATCATAGGCCACCTACCACTGAGAGGTCGTCGACCCCCTAGGAAGCCCACTACGTTCACACATGGCCACCTGCTACCGTTCGACCAACAATATACTTAGCCAATATATATGGCAATGAGACGGACGAAATCCACCCAACAACGAATGTGAGCATCACCAATCGCTCAACGAGTGAGGGTCACAACTCTACAACGTGGGAGAAGTGGAGAGGCATACGTGAAACACGTGGCACAATTAATCATGAAACGAGGGCATGCCATGAGACACCTATAAATATCCCCGTGGTGAGAACATGTATTCTACTTGAAACCCGAACTTATTGAATCCCTATATACTATCTGTTTACTCCCTAAAAATCGACTACCGATTCTCACGCCGGAGGTACAACGGGGGAGAAAAGCCCTGACCTCATTTTGCAGGTAGCATAACCGATCGAAGCAGCTGGAACACCATTCACGTCAAGGATACCACCGAGATGTCTATCGATAACATATGTTGCTGATGTCGAGATTGACCTATAGAAGATGGTACTGGATTATTTTGATGCTCAAGACAGCATTCTTTAAAAATTAATTTTTCTTCAAACTCATTTTTAGTCATACATTATCTCAATCGAATAATTTTACACATAAATCCAAAACCTTCTTCTACATTTTCATCACACGCTCTCCAAAAAAATTACTATTACAAAATTTGATGTTTCTAAAAAAATAGGGCTTGAACAAGCTCTAAGAGTGTTTGTGATGTTTTTCGAACGACTTTATTAAATAATTTGTATATTAAGTTCATGTTTGAACAATATTTTTTAAAAATTCATTTTTTTTCGAATTCATTTTTAGTGATATATTTTCTCTTTCAAATAATTTTTCACATAAATTTAAAATTTTCTTCTACTTTTTAATAACAAGTTCTTCATAAACATCACTATTAAAAAATGTGACGTTTATAAAAAAAAGGGGCTCGAACAAGCTCTGAAAGTGTCTGTGATGTTTTACGAATGATACGACTTTGTATAGGAATTTCTAGTGCACGATATCTGGTGCGATACATACAGTGTTAATTAGGTTGAGTACCATTTGTGCAAATAAGCCAAAAGGCTGACATAAATGCATGGAAGCTGACAACCTAAATCAAAGCATCAGATGGCAGGGAAATGATTTTTGTTTTCTTGGTCCACGAACAGTCACATCTATTTATTCTTGTTAAATCACGTTTTTTCAAAATATATTTTTTCAAAACTCATTTTTATTAGGACATTTTCACTAAAATAAGTTTTTTCTTACGTTAAGAACTTTTTTTTATTTTTTAATTACACATTTAGACTATGTTTGATTTTCATAGAATGAAAAATGAGAATGAAAAATATAATCGTTATTGAATTAGAGATAAAAATTTAAAATTGATAATTTGATATGATGGATAACGATCATATTTTTCATATTTATGGAGAGTTTATGAAAATCAAACAGGGACTTATTTAAGTATCACTATTTAAAATATATATTTTTTCATTAAACACAGCCATAGCCTATAAAACTAGTGTTTGATCATTACCATTTACCATCCTCCTGCTTTCCCACTATCTGCTCCACTGCTTGTACCCACCAACTCATATCAACATATAAAAAAGATAGACAGAGAAAGAGAGCAGAGAGTAAAAATGGGCGTGCCTTCATTTTACCGATGGCTGGTGAAGAAATATCCTAAGATAGTGGTTAATGCCGTAGAAGAAAAGGGGGAATTTACAGATCATAATTTGCAGAACAAAAATGGAGAATTTGACAATTTTTACATAGACATGAATGGAATAATACATCCCTGTTTTCATCCTGATGATAAAGTATGTTCATCCTTTTTTTTTTTGGATTTTTCTGTCCAAAATTTTGGCATATAATTTTTCATTTTCAGTTCCTTGTAGTATTTTACATATTTTTTCTGCTTATTTTCTTTACTTCTAAGAGTTTATGGCCAGTCGATGAATCGCCTTCTACTTTACTCTATGTTAAGCTATCCGTTTGTGATTATTCCACCTTTTTATATGGCATGTTTGGCTGGGAAGAAAAATGAGTTAAAATCTTGTTTTAGTTCCTTTTCCTTCTTGAATTCTGTTCCAGTATTGTACAATCTGCAATGACAAACAAGTCATCAATGTGGCATATGAAATGATTTCTATTTTTCCCAATTTGGTAAAATTTAAGCGAATTTCTTGCAAGATATGAGCACCAGTGAATGAATTTTTTTCATTATTTTTCCCTTTAAAGTGCATCATACTTCAGTATTTATGTGGTACAATTCTGAATTTTGTGTTCTTGTTTTCAGCTTTTTCCTCCTACAACGTTCGATGAGGTATTTGACAAGATCTGTGAGTATATTGATCGACTTTTCAACATAGTAAGACCACGGAAACTTTTATATTTAGCCATTGGTGAGTAATGATCTCTCTCTTTTTCACTCTTCTTATAAAATCTGTTGCATATTTTCCGCAGATACGAAGGAAAAAGGCTATTCTTTTGCTGATTTTAGTCAATTTCATATGACTAATATTTATTATAATGACAGTGATGATAAAATAAAAATTCACTTACATAGCTCTATTTTTAGGTGCTCGAAAAAGGGAATTAATTTATAAACTCCTATCGAAGGACCTTTAATTCGATTTAGAGCTTCTTCTCGGCATCACTTCACCTATAGTGGTTCCTTGGTTTTGAAATAACACTCTAATACCATAGCCAATCTCATAGCTGTAACTTGGTCGACAACTTTTGAGTTACAACTTACAAAGCTTCTTTGTCAGCTGAATTACAAATTTCATACCATATATAATCTCTTTCCACATTATTATCAGTCAAAAATGTTCATAGTCACGATCATTGGTGCTTATGTGTTATTCATCGACAACCTGATTTTAGTGTGTTGCATAATCGTTGCTTAAGTAGCGATTTTTTTCTACCTGAATAACCAGTAGTAAATGCAGGATATCCTTTATGATATTAATATAAAGTTTAACTCAACTATGCATAGCTATTCAGCTGCAAAAATAATCTTATAGTCCATGACTTGGCATTTGATACAGATGGAGTGGCTCCACGAGCAAAAATGAATCAGCAAAGGGCTAGACGTTTTCGAGCTTCCAAGGACAACCAAATTGCTGTTGGCATTTTCTTGTTTTTTGTTTTCGTTAATATAGTTTTCACATATACTTTCAATCTCTACAAGCTTCTTACTGTTTATTCTGTGCTTACAAATCTAGTATTTATATAACATCCAGGACGAAATGGAAGAAACGTTGAGAAAACAGTTTGAAAAGGAAGGAAAAACTGTATTACCGAAAGCAGAATCGAAGGTTTCTGATTCCAATGTTATCACGCCTGGAACAGAATTTATGTACATGCTATCGAAGAAACTTGAGAGCTACATCAGGCAGAGGATTAATGGCAGTGCAGCCTGGAGTAATATCAAGGTCTATCTCAAGGCAAAAATTCATATCCCCTGCTGGCTGCTAAAGATTCGATTGACTAAAGAAACAGTTTATACATATTTTAGGTTATCCTTTCGGATGCTAATGTCCCTGGAGAGGGAGAACACAAAATCATGTCTTTTATACGTGCCCAGCGTTTGTCGCCAGGTTACAATGCAAATACACGCCACTGCCTCTATGGCCTGGTACATACGAGAACATACTTGCAGCTTCATTTTACTTGAGCAATTTTTACGGAAAAGAAAAAATGTATAAATGTTATGCTATTTAAGTACCCTTTGGTCTTTGCCACTTGTATCATAGTATCTAACTTCATTACATTTTAATGCAGGATGCAGACCTTATAATGCTTGCATTGGCCACTCATGAGCTGTATTTTTCTATTATAAGAGAGGTCCATTTTTAAGCATGCTTTTACTTGTGTCTTTTGAAAAAAATGATTCTAGCTTTAATATGTTCACGAGCTTTAAAACCTTACGAGTCTAAAATTGATGTCGTATTAAATCCAAAATTTTTGAATATTGAATTTTATTTGTAGGATTTGGTTGTTCAAGAGGAACAACTTTGTCGTGTATCAGCTCTTGAACATAGTGTTCATAGGGCCGAAGTTTCAAGTTTGGAAGAATCTGTAGTACTCAACGATGCTGTTCACACAGATAATAAAAGACCTACGATCCGGAATATACCATTTCAGGTAGCATCCACGTAATTAATATTTATTCGTGTAATATGGATGCAATAATTGGAAATTTGTTTATTTGACTTAATTTTTCCGGATTGTGCAGTTTCTCCGTGTTTGGATACTGAGAGAGTACCTGGAGCTGGATATGGATATTACCGATCCTCCGGAGAATTTTGTTGGTGATTTTGAAAGGATAGTAGACGATTTCGTTTTCATTTGTTTCTTTGTTGGGAATGATTTTCTTCCACATGTGCCTACCCTTGAGATTCATGAGGTTTTCTTTTCATCTTTTGTAGTTGAAACTTAAGTACTTAAGATTTGATGACTAAGGTGCTACAGGCTTCTCGTAATTAATAAATTAGAAGAATCCTTCTTATTGCAGGGTGCTGTAGATCTGTTGATGCATATCTATAAAAAAGAATTCAGAAAAATTGGAGGTTTTTTGGTCGATTTGCAACGGGTAATTATTATCTTCCACTTTTGTGTACTCGTGAATGTTGTGTTCTGAGGACTCACTACCCGCCCGTTTGGCTAACTGAAAGAAAAAAGAGAAAAATGTTGAGCTACATTTACCGAACTTACTGCTTCCTAACATTGAAGGATATATGTTAGTATTTACATTTAAGAAAAATAGTTAATTCAATTGAAAATAGCATTCATCTTACTCTCAAATTAAGTAATTACTTGTACCCAACTTTGACCCACAACAAATAGATTTATTTTAAAAATACTTATTTACTTATAAATAAAGTTTTCCAAAGTAAACTTTTCAAGCTTAGCGAAACATGTTAAACATCTTGTATGGTGGCATTTGTAACAGGTGAATGAGAAAAATGCCTCCTACATCGAGATGAAAAGAATTGAGAAGTTCATGTTTTATGTTGGTCAATATGAGGACCAAATATTCATGAAAAGATCTCGACTGAGGGAAAAAAAATTGAAGCAGATTTTAGCAGAATGTATGGATGATGTGAGTGTGGATAATTATCTTTGTATTTGATCAAATAATTATATGTTATAAAGTATTTTAGTGGAAGTAAATTGGAAAACAATGTTTATCCAGCAAATTGATGAAGGGGAAGAGAACGAGAAAGGAGATTTATCAAATACTTCTGATGCTTTCTTAGATGTAAATCCTGCGGCAAGCCAGATTGATGACAATTCACAAGTATGACTTTATTTATTTGTTTTAAATAATTCCCTCTTTAAATTCTTTTGAAGTGTAACTAGACTTCTTGTCAGCAACTTTATTTATCCAACTAGTTCCCCTCATTTTTCGACTTCATCCCACTTTTCTTTTGGTATTTTCCCCCATTTTTCCCTTTCTTCAATCTTTTCCATTCTCTCGCTATATATGACATTTTGGTTGTGATTTTTTTTACATCAGATTCTATGTAATACAAAAGAGCTGAAGAAGAAGTTGAAAGATCAAATTCAGGGCTTAGCAGATATTTTCAAAAATGGTCATCTTGGAACCGATAAAGTCTGTAAATCCGTCCGGACTCGTATTTCTTTTTCAGTAGTCTTCTTGCCATAGGATGAAGATTTATTTTTCCGTGTTCTGTTACAGGTGAAATTAGGTGTTCCTGGATGGAAGGAGAGATATTACAAGGAGAAATTTTCTGCTGATCCTGGGGACGTCGAAACAACGAGAAAAGAAGTGGTATATTTAGAAGTTAAATGAGAATGTTTGGCTAAGACAAAAATAAGTAAAAAAGTTGCTTTTTATGAAGTGTGTTACTTATTCTGAAAGTAACTCCTGCAAAATAAGAAACTTGTTTGTATCCCAGGGAGTTTATTAGTGTAGCTTTTGCTATTTAACAAATCCTGTATTATGTGGCATTATTCCTCGCATTACAATTGTTGTTTGTAGGTCAGAAATTATGGTGAAGGTCTTTGTTGGGTTCTTCTGTATTACTTTACTGGAGTTCCTTCGTGGACATGGTAAGAAGTTTCTTTAATAAAAATGGAAATTTCTCACAAACTGCTAGCGAAATATGTAAAATTCTCATTGATAACTTATTGTAGGTTTTATCCGTACCATTATGCTCCGTTTGCTTCAGATTTTAAAGGACTTTCACAAGTTAAAGTAAATTTTCAGAAGGGCTTGCCATTTAAACCATTTGATCAGCTCATGGGAGTCCTTCCCCCAAGAAGGCATAATTCTTTATCTTTGCTATTTATTATTTGAATAATGCTATTTGGTACCAATTTTTGTGGCATGATGTGATAAGTTCAATTAAATGTGAAATTATGTGATACATTTAATTGTATATTTCATTTAATGACACTTAATGCCACCTAGACTTGTGTTGTAACACCAGTGGTGCTAAATAGGATTACTCTTATTATTTATATTTTTCACATTGATTTTCTTCTTATGAAATTTATTTTAACTGAAAACAAAATTATGCAGCGCTCATGCACTTCCTCTGGCATACAAGGGGCTTATGGTTGACGAGAGTTCCAATATCATTGACTTTTACCCTGCTGGTAAGACCTGTCAACTGTAAGTGATAATAAAGGATTTTCTGGAAGGATGATATTTATTTCCTTTTTTTAACGTATAGAATTCGAGATGGATATTGATGGCAAAAGATACATTTGGCAGGTTTACTACTACTTTTACAAATTTTCGTAGTTCTGATATTTGAATTGTAATCATGGAAGTAGTTTGTTTCATTTGTTAACACTGCTTTTTGCCCTGTCCCCAATAGGGTATATGCAAGCTTCCTTTCATAGATGAAGGTCGTCTCCTAACTGAGACTACAAAAATTCAGAAGGAATTGAAGGTAATGACAAATTTGATTATGTTTGGCTTAGTTTAAAGGTTGTCAAACTTATTTTTTAAATGTTACTTTTATATCTCTACATATTTGGGTTTATTTATAAGTTACATTTTTTCTTAGTTTTTGAGTGGAAAAATATCGCTTATTTTGACAGTAAGGTAAAGTTGAGATGAGCTAGATCTATTGTCATGAATTTGTGTCCCCCAGTCTCTTCATAGGAAATGGAAAAACACGAAGGTGTAATGCGCTGAAGTGTAAAAAATGTGTTGTGTTGATGTGTCAAAAATATATTTATGGGCACATCAAGTTGGGGTTCAATAATGTAGGGGTGGGTTATTGTCAAGATGAGCAGCTTACCTTTTTACTTGTTAGACCAACAAATGACTTTTGTTACCTCACTAACTCATCATTATTAAAACATTGTCCTTATCTGTTCATAAATTTATTGCATTCAGGATATGATTTGTGTAGTATGCCTTTTCTCATTTTTTGTCTCTCCATTTTTCTCCTTTTCAGTGCAGATTAACTTGATTTCAAGTTTTTCTTACTATGTATAGGATTTTGAGATAACGAGGAACACCGAGAATCATGATAAGGTTTTTGTACGAAGCTCAACAAAATTTGGTCGAGAGATAAGATCACGCTGTGGAAGTTTCTCTATGGAGGATGACGGTGTAATTAAGTTTGATAGCCTTTCAAGGTATTGTATGTTTTTGTTATGAAGAGCATGTTTGGCTAAGCTTGAAAAAAAAAATTTGTTATATTTATCAAAATTGTTATTTAGACGGCAAAGTAAGTGTTATCTTTGAACGAAGAACTTCTTTACTTAGACGTTAGAACAAAGTAACTTAGCCGAACATGCTGAAAGTATAGCGAACTATTGAACAACCATTAACAAGGGGCAGATTATCTACTCGTGTCGTATTGTTCAGTGACCTAATGCATCTGAATTCCGAGGACTCCTATTTAGCTGAAGTTGATAACGAGGATTACACTACAAGTGTTCTGTAAGCCTGAAAATTCGATGTTTGCTTGTCATATTTCTTTTCCATTTTTGTCTCATATATTCTTTTTTTTCGTATTTCTTCCACTATCCAGGTGTGTTTTATATGAGACCCCTCAACATCGTCAACTAATCCCGAGGCTTTTAACAGGTGTAAATATCCCAGATTGTAAGGTATAATATTTATATTTATGGATGGCAATTATCTTTCAGATTTCAGATGATCTTTTAGTTCTCACGAGTTTTATTTTTCAGACTGTCTACGAAGCAGATATACCTGAAACGAAGCTTTGGCACGAACACTGGGGAAACAATTCCCATTGCAGTCAAAGGTCTGTCAATTCAAAACCCGCTCACAATTCTCTTTCTGCCTTTTGTCCTGAATGTTTTGATAAGTACAAGGATGATGACATACAGGGTTAATAATCAAGGAAGGCTGAGAAAAGATTACAGTCAAGTCAAATCTGAACACTCTTTTCCTGAGGTGATCCGAAAAAATGCCGGTACTGGAAATAGTTACGATGGAGGCAAATACTTTGGAAGGCATAACAATTTTCCAAGGCATGCTGTAAGTAGACCTTTTCACAGAAATTCGTCGCCTCGTATGGTTTCAAGTCAAGGTCGATACTCGAACTCCAGAGAAGGGAAGGTTCAACCATTTGCTACCAATTATTCAGGACATGACAATTCGGGGTCCCAAATTCCTACTCGTATCGGACAATATAAAGGAATTGAAGGTCTTCAATTATCATCAGTACCAGTGCACAACAATTTCTTTCCATTGAATACCACGAGTTCATCTAATGCAGGTCATTATTCGAGATTGAATAATCACCCGACTGCTTCTCCTCGTGGTCAAGTTTGGAATGGATGGGAGAATAATGGCCAGACTTGGCGGCACAATCAATCGATACCATCCAATTTACCCACCCATGGTGGCTGGCGGAGAATGTCTACAGATAATGCTAGCGAAGCATGGCAGCACAATCAATCGATGCCAATGTACTCCACGTACCGGGGTGGATCCCAGAGAATGTGTACAGAGAACAAGAGCCAAGCTTGGCGGCACAATCAATCAATGCCTACCAGCTTCACGGCACGAGGTGGACGGCAGAGAATGCCTATCGAGAACACTAGTGTTTCAACCAATTCCATAGCAAGCCGTGGGAGAGGCAGAGGTTTTAATAAAACTTCTGAGAAGACTGGAAGGAGCACCTGAGGTGTACATTAAGGTACTTGAAGCGGTTGGAGGTACGAACTCTGCTGGTCCAGAGAAGATTCTTGTCTGCCATCTTTGAAGCTCTATTTCCTTGACTACAATGAAAAGCAAATCGATTTCAACTTTTGTAAGATCCATGGACAATGGGGAGGGGTGGATAAATTCCTTTTGCATAAGGTTGTTAAATGGAACACTTGTGTTAATGTCTCTCTGTGGTTATATTCTGCCTTCTCTACGACAATGTGGTCGGTCTGTTTATTCTTGAGTTTTGTCTTGTTTGTTTTCTATTAAAGTATTTATGTAAGGACCTTTTCCTTTTTTGCAATTCCAAGTGCGAATAACAAAATGACACGTGAATCAAATATTCCTTAATTCAACAAGAACGTCGTGAATTTGATGAGATCGAATCTCTTAATGTTGCAATACATTACACGGAAGAGGACATAATCGTCCAAGAAAATGGAAAAGTACTGGAAAAGTACTAGTTTGACTCTCTGGACACCCGGGTTGAAGACTTTGCTTCGAGTTTTTTTTAGAATCCCATTAACAATTGAAAAAGTAGTATTATTTCCCAAATTGATCCAACTGAGCCAAAGCCCGCCGAATGATCCCTTAAGACGGGTTCTCTTGGAGGCATTTGCATCTTCATTGGACTTGAATCAACCCCCATCTCTCATGTTCTAGAATTTATGAACGTACTCCTTCAATAATTTTCATTGAAAACTTTTCTGTCATTTGCATGACCGTTTGATGAATCCAAACCTTTCATTCCTCAGATCATACTCTACATGAAAATTCTGCATCTGAAAATTTCCCAAAATTATAGATGGACCACCAGTTAGTTCTTGTCCCAAGAAACTATTGGCTGTAACCATAGTAAAACAGGTAACTAAAACTTCATTATCACCAGCAGTCAAAAAATAATTCTCCAATGGGATTTCCATTTCTACACCACCCTTGAAATGCAATCTCAGTTCTGGAATTTTCACTGTTTTATGCCCCATAATGTTGAAACATGGACTTAAACCTGTCTGCCTTTCGACGTCTTCAGCTCTTTTGTAGTCTTTCACCTGCTCGACAAACGCTATCATAACGAGCTTAAACACGGCCGGATTCATGTAAGTAAATGTGGATCCTGAATCTACTATAGTCCCTCCATTGCCATTTGAATCTGCTGCTAAGTACTCGTAAGGAACTTTAACTCTTTGACTTCCGACGGTGATTTTTCTCAAACCAACATAGTAATAGTCTGACAACGCAATATTTCCAGGACTCACCGGGTTTTTTAGTAGTGGAGTGTAGCTTAAATCTCCAGTCTTTTGATCAGAATTCGACTCGTAGTCTATGGATAGAATGCTATTTGTATCTGTGTTGTCAAACTTGTGGGATAGAAGACAGTAGGAAAATTTCTTGACGCCTAATTGGCTCGGCAATGAGGAAAGTCCCCGGCCGAAGCCAGCTACTCCGGCTGGTTGGTTCGACGAAAAGAGTGAGCAGCCTACAGCAAAATTCGGTATTCTCTTGTCAGGCAGATCAAGTGTTTCAACCATGGCTATACCACCTGTGGAGCCTAGACCATATAGAATTAGATAAGGAGGGCAGATTTGTGTACAGTTATCTTCATGGGAATCAATTGCAGTGTGAATCCAACGACATTTTGGGTTCTGACATCCTATAATCTTGGCAGAAGAAGACTGTTTAGGAATGAATGGTGTAATAAAACCTGAGCCTGTGGAAGAAACTGTACAGTTTCTGCATACATAGTGTTTGGTACAAGGAAACCAGGAAAAGCTGCTGCCGGTGTCCATGATCAAAGGAATTGATTGGGGTGGAGTGCCAAACTTGAGTGAAATGGAATAGGCTCCACTGTAGGGGAAGAGAGGGATGGTGGACAAAGATACATTTTTGTGAGTTTTGAGGTTGTGGGCTCTGACTAGGGAGATTGAAGCTAAGTGTTTGAGCTTCTGGTATGGATCTGAATAGGGTTTTGTGTTCACAAGTTGGATAGGAATTGAAATGCTTGTAGGTGATGAAGAAATTAAAGGTGAGAAGAATGAGAGAAGAACAAGAAAGGGGAGGAAAGAAGAAATGGCCATGATTTTATTTTATTTTTTGAGAATTTTGTGTCAAATTTGAGCACTAATATTTGCTTCTGCTGAGTTGATTTATTTAGCAAATATTGAGCATCCAGCTTGATTTAAGACATGCTGCCTGGTCCTTGCTGGGCCTACTCAAAACTGAACTGAATTACACCTCAAATTTGAAAAAAGCCAAGTTTTTGAAAAGCACACTGCGGTAATTGCTGTGTAAGCATACCTTTTTCACGAACGATTTTTATATTAGCCTATTTGAGTCCAGAAAAATATATTTTGAAATAGTGATTTGATGAAAAATATGTAGTTAAAAAACAAAGAAAAGTTTTGAATTTAATAATTTATTGAAAAATGTGTGATTGAAAATAAGAGAGAAAAATATGTACTTTGAAAATAATAGAGCAAACAAGGCCTAAAGTTTCATTTTTTCCCCATTCATCAATGTTCTGAAGTGGATTTTGCCATAGTTGGGGAGGATAAGGTACTGTCACTTGGCATGTGATTAAGCATTGGTAAAATAGCATTCAATGTCTACAGAAGTAGTTGCAGTTGCCAATATTAATTGTTATCCCTGATTTTGCATCATTTGCATGAAATTCACACATCGCAACAACCTTTTGGCATCCAAGTATCAAGAAATAGTGACCCACTCATGTACTTTTATAATCCCGATTACGTATCGATGGTAGAGAGTATCGTATCCCTCACGAGAACTACCCTCCTTAGGACTATTTAATATTTAAAAATTTACATCAAGTGGTATCACCTCTAATCATAAGTATTTATTTTTATCGATTCTACGTTCATAGTAACTAATCATATAACAAGTTTAGTGAATTATCATGCAAATACTGTTCCCAAAAAAATATGCCAGCGAGTTGAAAGAGATACCATTTTTTCCTAATATCAAATCCAATTGCATTTGGTGAAATGTAGCTTTCACAATTTTGGTACCTATTTGGTTTACTCAAACACAGTATGTTTAGTAGGAAAAATTGAAGTCACATGTGAGTTGTCAAATTGTCTGGAAAATCTTGGCCTAAATTTAAAGTTTTGGGATAGCCTTTCCGGATAATTTGTTTTGTCGTCATCATGGCCTAAAACAGGTTACTAGACATGTACTGTCTACTATTGGTGTGTTTAATATGTTAGATGGACTTTGGGAGTGGCCAAGACAACCTACAATTTCTATCATGGCTTCTTTTCTTTTAATCATGTTCAATCTTATTAAGTCAAACGTACCAAACATACTCTACATTTTCTCTGGTTGAGATGGAGCGCAGGTTGTTATGATGCAAGCCTCAGTTCAGTGCCGGGTGATACCTTGGTCCAATACGACCTAATGATTAAATAGAGTCGTTAAAGTAAAACAACAAATAGAATTTTATGGTTCTAACCTCGAACAAATTTGAAATCCGCTACATGAATACATTTTTTTTTTTTTGCTTCGAAGCATCTCTATATTGAATTCAAAACTTTGCACGCGCATTGACCCATGCTAATTTTGATCCAACTCTCCATCCAATATGCTCCGTTAGAAACATTTTAAATAAAAAATAATTGTCTAATCTATAGGAATGCCCCACGCACTTGATTGAGTGCACATAATATTATGTTGGGGAGTTAGTGGCACATGCCACATGGGGGTACCCCTTTGAGAAAGTTGAATGGTCACTTTCTTGTAAAGCTGGGATGACAAAAGTAACAACGAAACACCTAAGAAACTTGCTACTTGCTACAAATAGTAGGTTAATTTCCTTCTTTTTCAAGAAGTCTTTATACAGATACAATCAGTGAGTAGCTCATCACACTCAAAACGCATCAACACAAGTATTTATCTCAATAGATCTGACTGGTATTTAAATATATGTTAACAATCAAATTTTTCATAATTAAGCGTGCATTTGGTACCCAGTAATGGATAGGACTAGACATAATAATGAAGATTTTAGCTTATTTTGTAACATGTAAGACGTCCATTACATTTTCAATTCACCTAACAAACATGCCATGAGTACTTCTTGGTGTAGCTTGACTGCTTGAGCATATTCACTTGAAGAAGAAGTTACATCACCAGGAAACTGCAGTCAATTATTTACATTATTCATTTTATGATAATAAAAATATGAAGTAACGGAAAATGAATGAAAATGCACAGCAAACAGAATCAAGATGACGACTTCAGAACACAGTGCAGGTATAGAACAAGACCAATAAATTCAAATTTTTGGCAGTAACCAGCCTTCAAAGAAGGAATGCCAAAGGTTTACAAATTCCGTACAGGCAGTTGACGTACTAGGTTTTTAATGCCATAGATGCTTCAGATTACCTCATTGTTCTTTTGCCTTTTTCCGTGCCAAAAACCGCTCTTTAGCTGCTGCCACTGCATCCACACTTCTTTTATGATGTTCAGGTCTTGGTTGATCAGTAGTAGATGGTTTGGCTGCAGCTTGATCTTGTGTAGAAGCATCAGAAACAGGCTCTGAAAATCCCTTTACAATTTTTTCCTCAGAAGATCGATCTTCGGAAGTTTCCCTATGTTGCCTCTTTATCAGCCTAGATGATTCAGTACTCGTGTTGGTGGCCGGAGCAACACTCTCAGTTGATTCTTGTGATTGAATCACCGTTTCTTCTTGCTTCTCTTTCAGCTTCCCCGAGACAGCCACTCCTCCACCAAAAGCAACGTTTTTCCCAAGGTTGAAGTAGAAGTCACTAATGTCAGTCTTCTTTGTAACCTATTAATTTTTTTTAAGAAAAAAGAAAGAAAGAAATTGAGTAAATTATTTTTCGAGGCATATGAATAGATATAGACTTATTAACTAATAAGCAGAACTAAGAGCAACATCTCTAAACCAGCATACGAGGAGAAAGAAAACAAAGGAAATGGCAAAAACAAAAATATAGACAGGAAGCAAAGGATAGCAATATGAGAAAAGATAACAAGAGTATTTTGTACTCAAAATTGTAAGAGAATTTCTGATTGAAGTGGGAATAGAAGTTGTCGAATGGCTTCCAATAAGAAGTACAAGTTCGATGTAATTTGAAAGCATGTAAAGCCAAATATAAGTATGAATTTTTATAGTACGACAATATTGGTCAAAATACAAGGATGACCACAAGGTCCACAACAAAAGACAATCTCAAGACAGTCAATTGTATTCTCCTCGATGTGAGGCCATCGGAAAGAATGAAGATGAGCTCATCCGGGTGGGAAATGCTACATGGCCATGCACAATATCCAGTCTGTTAAAATAAAAATTTAAGTTCACAAGTTAAAAATGACATTGAAATAGTGAAGGGAACGGGGTAGAAAATCCAGGAACCATGTCTAGAAGCACAGATGAGTGTACTGAAGCTGAATCCATAAGAAGATAGGACCACCTACAAGCTCATTCAGTTATGATCACCCCTCTTTCCCCCCATATCAACCAATTGCATATAAGAAGAATATGAAAACACTGCAGTTTATTTGTACC